>VZRZ01002444.1:944550-1173673 GCA_013398175.1 Climacteris rufus
AAAAATAATTTTTTTTTTTTTTTTTTTTTTTTTTTTTTTAAACTGACTAAACCATTTTGTCCTTATGCTGGTCAGGGTGATCTGCTGGTTGGGTTGAGGGTGATGTGCCCCTGCAAGTGAACAGCAAATCAGCAGAATCACCAGTGTGTGGATTGCTCAGGTGTCTCCTTCCTCAAAGCAACACAAATCACGGGATTACAGAGTCCAAGGCTTTCACCCAACATTCCCTACAAAGGCGGCTCCAGCTCTGTGATCCTTTCCCAGCACCAAATGGGAAGAGCAGATGAACATCCTGAATGACCAGTGTCTTGCAAAGAGCATGTTTGGATTGAAAAGAAAAGGTAACAAACTAAATCTGCCCCTTTAGCTCTCCAGTGTGAAACATCACAGATCAGATGCTTGATTGTCTTCTCAGTTCTCTTGTGTTCCCATTAGAATTAAAGAGCTTCAAAATTCTTAAGTAACCACTGACCTCATTGTAAGAGCTGCAGGAAAGGAGCTTCCTAATGCTACAAAAGGAAATTCGAGCCTCAGTTTTCAGCTTTTGCTCAAGGTCTTGACGATGGTGGCAGAGCCAGAAACAGAGACACTCCCCCCAAAACCTCCTGGAGTAACTGAGCCTCCTGCAGGCACTGCAGCACTGGAAATCAGCCTTAGGAGGGGCCCCCTTCATCCTTTTACTGGTTTCAGCTGGAGCACACTTGAGATCTGGCTGCACAAACTCACTGCAAAGCTAAGGGCTGCCTTTGTACTAATGGGAGCAATTTAACATCACCTGAATGATTTAATGATCACCATTGTAATTTCTAATGTATTCAAATGTGTTTTTATATAAAGTCAATTGGACAAATGGATTGAAAAATGTGATTTAGGAAGTGCCTCAGAGAACTACTCTCTGGTGTGCTTTGGGCACAAATTCCAGTCGGTCCCCACTTGGAGTTCTCAGCAGTGAAATGAGAAAGTTTTTCATAAATGACACTTTTTTTGTACTGGCAGTTCTGATTGGCCCCTGTTTGACCATTACTGTGACATCCATCCCCTTAGCAGCATCTTACTAAAGAGATGCCAGTGGCTCTATTCACACTCAGTGCTCGCTATTGAGGGTAACTGAAGGTATCAGACAATGAGGTTTTACAGAAAAAACTCTCTTTAGGTTTATATTTTATTCACACACAAACACACACTGAACTGTTCAAAACATCTAAATTTTAACTACCAATTTGTGTGCACTGTGTAACCAAAAAATAATTACCTGCATTCATTTGGGAAAGAAATAGCCCAACAAAAACAACTGGCTTTTTCTTCCAAAAAAGGGAGTCCTCAGGATTTGGCAGACAGGAGATCTGCACAGTGGTATTTGTCACAAATTAAATAGGCCAAATCTTGAAAGCTGTCTCAGCTGAAACTCCCACTGGTCTTGTTAGGAACTGGACTGAGACAGGACCAGAGAGAGACAATCACAGTCAGGTCTGGCGCCTGGGAGGTTGGAAAAGTCCTGGTGCTACACAAACCCAGACCCTGCTGCTTCCCATCAGCAGCACCTCCAGCTGGGAGCAGAGAGCCAGTGATGCTTTCAGAGCCTGTGTCCCTGGGGGCACCTTGCACTGGGCAGGATTTGTGAGGCTGAATTGATTCTGGGCAGTGAAAATGGAGCCAGTGAGCAAAATTAGCAATTCTGTGCCCTCTCAATGCTGTCCTTGCAGCACAACTATGTGCTCCTTTGCTTTTCCATTCCAGTGATCCATTTGGCCAGTTTCTGCAAAAGTTTGGTTACTGAGGGAATGAAATTCAGCTGTCTTATTGAAAGAGGCAGCTGGCTTAAGAAATTAAAGCAAAGTGGATGATGTTTTGAGACCTGTTCTGAAACTCAGTGCATCATAGTGTTACTTGCTTCCAAAACATATGTATCAGCATAAGGATTTACAAACCAATGCAGATGAAGACTTATATCATTCCTTCTGATAAGCTCGGGTTAGTCTATTTAGAAACAATGGGATCTGATGATATAAAACCCAAATAAGGAGCTTAGGATTCAGTGGAAATGCAGAATGGATATTTTTAATCCCCCAATTTAAACCTGTGGTAGGCAGAGCACTCTTTATACCATAGTATTATCTGTTGGATTTTTTTTTTTTTTAATCAGAAGGACTTTAAAATGAAAAATGCTTGGCCATTTCAACCAAGCCTGATGCCCGTGAGTGCCCCATGTGATGGTGCTTTACTGTGCAAAACACAGGGCACACACACAAACCCTTGCATGGTGTGGCTCTTTGTTTCTTGGTCTTTGCCTGAGGCCCTAAGCTGGTGTTATTTCAGTGTCCTGAAGGTCCCTGTGTGTGACACAGGGCAGAAAAAAAATGGCAGAAAAGTCCAGGTTCTGAGAAAAAAACCTGACCTGAGGATTGCCTCTGACTCCTGGCAGTGGCCACGGAACACTGACATCCTGCTGGAGTCCACACCCACAGTGAGATCAGCCAGCAAAGCTGAAGCAAACCTGCAGCAGGGTGTGTGCAGTGCCATCTCTGCCACAGCAACTGCAGACCCAGTTCTCAGCCCGTGCTGGATGAACACAGCCTCTGGCTCAATACAGCAAATGCAGCTCCATTCATAATGTAAAGGCCTGCAGCTGGGACACTTGTTGAGTTACAAGTTACTGGAAATAAATGCATAAAATGAGCTACTTTGTCTGGCACATTTGTAAATATGGTGTGGGGTGCCCCTGTTTACTCTCAGTTGGATCTGGCCCGTGCAGGGGAAGGTGGTTCAAGACCTTTTCTGGCTTTGAGCCATCTCTAATGCATTGTTTTATCTTAGCAAATGGTTTAAAAGCACCACAACACACATCACATCACCAAAATGTAGACTAGCAAAAGATTTCAGGCTTTTAGGGTTTGTGCCAGAAGAGCCTGAGTACATAACTAAAGGCATTTAATTTGCTGCCCCACAGAAGCTGCTTCCCTCTAGATGAGGCTTCTAAAAGCCAAAGTTTCTCAGGGCATTCCTTAATTTGAAGAGAGTTCATCTTATCTGGCTGCAATTCCTTCCACTAACACCCCCAGCAGAAAGCACATTGAAAAGGGGAGGTTGGCAGGATCCCTGATCACAGCAGGGATGCAATGAGCTTTTTTTGGGATCCCTGATCACTTTTCCAATGGGCAGATGCTGATGCCAGCTACACCAACCACCTGCCCGGGTTTGGGCATCCTCAGGGGCCCTTACCTGCCCACAGGTGGGGATGTGTGGGACAGCAGGGACCGGGCAGTAGTAGCACAGGGGGAGAACAGAACTTTATCAGAACCCCAGAAGCCTCCTGTGCTGGTCAGGGACAGCAAAAACAACCTACAAACCAGGCAGCCCTTTCCTGCACAAGTTTATTACACACCCAGGAGCCACCCAGGCATTCCTGAGGCACTGCTTCCACTTTAAACTAAGCTTCATTTAAATAAGGACACTTGACTTAGTACTTCTGAAAGCAAACAAGGATCAAAGCAAGGATTTTGCTGTGTGTTCAGCTGTTATTTGACTGTGCTGCTGTTTTTTTTTTTTTTTTACTGTGTCTTTCCTTGTTATGTTCTTGGTCATTGCAACTCATGAGGATGTAGAATATTTTAAATAGAAATGAGTGATCTGAGTCAGCTCTGCACGTACCAGCAACCCAGAAAATGGAAGTATGCTTTTATCTATACAATATGATTTGTAAGTCAATTAGTTCCCTTTCCTTGCCAGAAGCTGACATCGTCCCTACCTGGAGACACACCAGTCCCTGGGGCTGCCTTCTGCCTTCATTCTCTACTACTTTTAAATATGAAAATTTTGAAATGACTTCACACAAGCCCTTGGAACCATTCAAACTGACCATTAACTTGGATTCATTCTCTAAAATTAATCACCACCTGCTTACATTCACAGGCTGTGGTTTCAGCAAGGATAAAGGACTCTTCTGTGACAGAAATCCCCCTCTCCCTAGGACCTGAGTTAGCCTCTAGCAAACAACATCCCTCACATTAAAAAATTCAAGCCAGAGGACGGCTTGTGCTAAGAAGGCTGGTATGACTCACTTTTAAATGCCTCATATTTGCAGGTGATGTAGCTATTAGGTATTTCTGCACTTAAAGGATTGGCAATTTTCATGGATTTTTTTTAAAAAAAGGATTTCTGCCATCATTTTTGGAAATTCCTTTTATGAAAGGTAATAACGTAGCACTAGACAAGCTTTTTTTTTCCTGCCAAGGAGGAAAAATTACAGGCTAGAAACACTGAGGCAGCCACATCAGTACAGGAGCTGGGACTGGTTGGCATTTTCTGAATTTTCATCATACCCTGTAAATGATACATCATGCAATTAGCTGCACTGTGTAAAGAAAGAAAATAGAATGGATCCGGGGGGGTGGAGTGGTTTAAATGGTTAAAATTTTTTAGAAGTGGGCCAGATCTCCTTATTACTTACAACTCTGTGCTTTTTAACACAGTGGATACCAGAGCCTGGTGCCCGTGAGCAGAGACAACAACTGGCTCCAGTCCAGGCTGAGAATGAAGCACCAACAAAAAGCTACTCAGATTTCCAAATATTCTTTGGCATCTCCATACATTGGACATCTCCTACAGCATCCAAATCCCTTTAACAACTCCTGTAAGTGGGGAGAAGATTAAATCTTCCTGAAAGCCAACAGGGCCTGTGCTCCCAGGTGCCACTGTGCAGCATCTCCCAAAGCATCCTAAATGATTTATGGCCCTGACCTACCCATCAAGTGGCACAACTTGGTCACATTTGCAGGTTTTTTGCTTAAACATCACAGCAAGAAAAGCTTCTCAGAGCCACAGTGACAGATAACCTGCCACACACTTTGCCACCTCTACTGAGCAGCATTTGGTTCATCTCCTTTGCTATTGAGCAATATGAGCTTTGTTCTCTTTCCAGCAAAAAAGGGCACTTGTCCATACACCTAAATTAGAAAACACATGCTCTGTCATTTCTATTGTAGTCATAGCTTACTGATCCATTAAATATGAACCAGCTCACTGAACAGAGAAACTCAAATGATAAACAAACTCCCATATTAATAAAAAAAAATAAAAAATATAATGCTTTTGGCAACAGCTTTTTATTTTTAACACTCAACTCAATGAACGCAGCTGATTAGTTTCAAAACCATGCATCTGCTTACTCCTTTTTTCTCTCTCTATTGGAATGGAGACATCTTTCCAGTCTGGAAAAGCTACTTAGCAGTGGTGGGACCACATCTGGAGAGCTGTGGTCAGTCCTGATGCCCCACTGTAAGACAAGGCCAACCAGGCCCAGGGAATGGCCACGGAGGTGATTAAGGGATTGCAGCACTTGACACGTGCAGGGAGCTGAGAGAGCTGCTCTGCTGAGCCTCCAGGAGCCTCAGTCTTCCAGGAGAAATCTTAATAATGTTTGTAAGTATTCCATGGGAAGGAGCACAGAAAAGGGAGCCAGATTTTTCTCTGTGACTTTCAGCAAAAGGACAAAAGGCAAAGGGCACTGATTGAAAAACAGGAAAAAACGAGGCAGTAAACACCTGACCCTCAGGGATATTGCAGACAAGGCAGGACTGTGCTTTTTGTGTCCCTAATGAACCAAACACTGCAGAGAGCAAAGAACTGGGAGTGACCCAAGGTACAGTAGGGAAAACATCATTACATGAGCCTTGGCCAACAGCAGCTGCCATCCATCTTGGGAGCTGTTAATGCTTAACTGCGCACAAATGCTCAGCTACCGGGGGTGTTCGTGCCCTGCGTTCTGGGCAAGGAACAGAACACAAGATTTGTTTCCTGAATTACCATCTCATAGTAATAGGCACTGTACAGACAGGTATGGAGACAGGAAAACCCATGGGAGCTGGGGACTATATGCAATGCTGAGCCAGAGCTCTACATCCCACACTGGGTCGGACTTGTCTGCAGGCACAGGGGATTTCAGGGTGGCTGCACAGTGGTGCTGGCGAGGTCCAGGCTGTGTGAGCAGGCAGGTGACAGTCTGTGCTCACAGGTGCCAGGTGAGTCTAAATGCCTTTAAAAGGTCCCTGCTCTGGTGTATTTGAATAGTTCCTGGGTCACAAGGCAATGCCCAAGTAGACAGTAGGGTGGCAAGAGGAAGGCAGTAAAGGCAGTGCTCAGTGCTCCCAAATCCCCCACCACGGTCTGAGAGCAGTGCTGGTTCAGCATCTACCCAAACATCTGTGTCTGAGGCCAGCTCTAACAAAGCACAGCGTTTTGAAAGCCAGAGGAGCTCGGGATCCTGATGGTCTGAACATGACAGCTCTAAATAAAGCTGGCAGGCCTTGCTGGCTGTCCGTGCTCCCCAGGTGCTCAGGGTGGAGGTGCAGCAGAGAACATCCCACACCGTCCATCCCCAGGGAATGCTGCATGCAGAGCTCTCGAGCTGACATGCCCTACTTTTGACAGTGGCTTCCATGAAATTCTTCCTTTCCTCTCTCTGCAGAAGTGCGCTGCTGCCCAAGGGAGCAGAGGCCTGGCTGGCCACAGACCATCTGGCTTCTCTTGGCTGCAGATTTCCCAGCAGCAGCAGAGCAGGACCAGGTCAGAGCCCATGGCTTGGCTGGTTCCCCATGGCATGTTCTATCCCACTGTCTGACTTCAGGTGTTTCAAGAGCGGATGTTTCTAGTGACAGGTATTACACACTTTGCACATTTGCCTCCTACAGAGCCCACCCAAATCTGACCCTCCCTCAGCCCTGTTCCAGTGCAGGAAAGCACCTTGGATGTCCCTCTCTCCTGTGGTGTATTTTCAGGATAAATTACAGCAGATAATGTGCAATGAGTCTTTGGCATCCCTGTGTCAATTCTGTATCACCTGAGCCTGGAGCTGCAATGTGCCATTGACTGAGTATCCTCTGGGTGGTTCCTGTTTTTCTGCTCCCCATACTGAGGTGTTGCCACGTCCTCTGCACTCTGGGAAAGCTAAGCAGCTGTTTCTGCCATCTTCTTTTTGCACTGGTTTTGTTGAGATAAACCCCCTTTCACTTTTCTTCTTCAGTTACTGTAAAAGGCACAGCAACTTTACTAATTTATTTGCAGATACCACTGAAGATTCCATCTACTGTGATCAAATCCCCTTAAGTAAAATATAAACCGCTACTCCTCTGAATGTAAAGCCTAAATCAATAATGGACATGAAATCATCAAGTTTAATCTCAAACACAGTGAACCCAAGTAATCACTCTTCTTGATATAAAATTAATTCTGTTTGACAATAAAATACTACTAGTCTGTGCCATAAACCAATGGAACAAATAACTTTCTTAACCCTGACAGTTGCTGTCCAAAATCGTTACATCTCCTCTCCTCAGCAATCAAGCATGTCACTACAGTACTATTTCAGCTCAATTCCTTTCTACAAACTGCATCATATGCACCAGAACATTGCAAGAATTTCTTTTTAAGCGAAGTATTGTGGTATTTTCTCTTCTTCCAATTGGCCAAAAATGCATGGGTTGTACAAGGAACACACAAACAACATTGAAGATATTCCTTGGCCTATAACTAGATTGTCTCTTAGGTTTAAGTGTCAGCGATGGATGAATCTGAGCCCCAAATGCAGGTAACCCAAAATTCATGGTCAATAGCAGTGAGGCTGAGGTTTCTTATGCTTCAGTGTTAATTTTTCCAGGAGCTGCACATTTCCCTCCTGTGCAGGCAAAGAATGCAGAGGGCTCTGCCAAGGGGTTCACCCACGTGCTGCTTTGTAGGTTGATGCCTAAAATGCTGCAGCATTTGTTAGTCCACAGGAGACTGGAACTCCTGCCACCCTCAGCCCAGCACACATGGATGTCTGCAGACACATCCAAGAGTACCTGGCCATGTTCTTGTCATCTATCTTGACACCAAGACCACAAATTGCTGTTTTAGATAAATAACACACCACACATCCAAGGCACAAAGGTCACCTAAAGCTGCCCATGCCCTCCAGGGACTGCAATTACAGAAAGCTGAACCCTGTTTATGCTCAGCATGATTCCCACTAAAGCCCAAACCCACTGCTCCTCCGGAGAACAGGAGTGTAGCCCAAACAATCACTTGTCCCTGCAGTAAAATGGAAAGCAGGGCAGTGCAATGGGCACGAGGATTGACCAAGCTGACACCTCCAGCCACAGCTGCAGACAGACAGGGATGCTCTGCAGGTGGAGGGTGTGGAACAGAACACTCCAGGTGCTTGGTTTGGGAAGGCTGTTAACCAGAAAACATGGAACAGGCAGCAATAAGAAAGTTCAGGGGACATAATTCCCTGAATTTCCTTGCTCAAGAGTCACTGAACACAGAAATTACATGTTATTAGTAACTCACATTAGATGTTATTAGTAACTCATCACCACTAAAATGTTGCTGCATTGAGGAAGCTTTTCAAACATAGGAGTTTTTGATTTAAGATGTAAATATGCACCAGTGACTCCATTATTTAAAACAACAAGAGGTACTAAACACCTTTTGACTGTTCTTGTTTAACCACACTGGGTTGTCTACATAGAGTCAGAAATCAGATCAGGAAAAATATCTGAAAGAAGATCTGCAGGTCTTCTGCCCAGTGCTTTTTGGTTTCTGGTTGTCACTGGTAGAAATTACATCAAAATAATTCTATGAACCCTCAAGTTTTGATAACATCCTCCATGACTGTATTACTATTTTAAAGCAGGAAGCCACAACACACTTTCTAGAGTAGGAGCAATGTCTGACTCCTTTTTTCCCTACTGGCAGAATGTTTCCCACCGAGATCAGCACTACATAGATCCTTCAGTCTCCCAAACTTTCAAAGCTCTGGATTTTCAAGAGCTCTGCTTACATTCAGACATCACACGAGTGCAGGGCTAATTCAGGGATCTGTGATTTACCTGTCTGACACAGTCTCTGCTCTTGAAATCCCCACTCGGGGGGTTATTATTTTTGTCAAAACTCTTCCAGCGCATAACTCCACATAATAACAGCCAGGCCAAAGATCAGAGTCTGATCCATGTCAGAACCATCTCCATACAAGTCACTGAAAGCCTGATTATCTCACTGCTGAAATTCTGGGGTGTGAACAAGAGCCAATGGCTGTTATCATCTTGTTAATGTCAAAGCTTGATTTTTTTCCCCCTTTCCTTTCAATATCTCTGAAAATTTATCCCCTCTCATAGTCCTTGATAACAGTTTGGCATCTCTGAAGCTGAGAAGTTTTAATATTCTATGGGTTTTTTCCCCAGCACTTCTATAATTTCATGAAAAAATGTATTTGATATGGTCTCTTTATTGTGAGAGGAGGAGCAGGAACATTTGCTATTGTGTGAGAAAAGATGTTTTAAATAAGTGTTATAATTTTATAACTTTTTTTTTTTTTTGTAACTATAACAGGAATGAATAGGTTTGAAACACAATGGGCTTTCCTTTCTGTGCAGGTAGGATTTTTTAATTTCATTTTTTTGCTCAGGCCTTGATATTTAAATTGGGGAAGATTATAAAAATGGAACAACACTTGCAAATGTATTCAGAGTGATAATTTAGATGTATAATTATAAAGATTCTGAAAGATAAAGAATTTAGTATTTTAAAAAACACGCCAGATTTTAAATAACAATTATAGCTTTCTGTGGTTCAGAAATCAACATGCTGTTTTTCTTCTGTTGGAGAAATACTCATCAGGACCACGATGGCATTCTGGCAGCAATTATTTAAGGTTGAGTCAGGAATAGATTTCCAGTATTACCTGTGAGAAATGCTGCAGAAACCTGCCCAGCATTGAGGTACAGAGTTTGAATCCCCTGCCTGAAAAATACTTTTTTTTCCCCCTTCACTGGGCTATTTCTCACGATTTCCAGTTTGGATGTGTGGAACAACAGAGCCCTGGCACTGGCACAAGGAGGGCTTTTGTCCTACCAGGCAGTGGTTTGGGGAAGGGATTTCTTTGCCCATGGGCTCGCTGAGCTCCAGACTGAACTGGGAGTTGTTTTCCAGCTTTCCAACATATTCCTGTCTTATACTGATGGACACCCATGGGACAGTGCTGGAACACCCTGAGGATGAAAACCTTCCTGTCTGCAGTGGAAGATCTACAAACAGGGGCTGCTTGTGGGCTGGAGCTCTTGATCTCCACCTGACCCTCCCGACATTCCGACTGTTCTGTTCCACAGGTCCCAGCCACCGATTCTTCTCTGCTTGAGAAAACTGTCCCAACAAAAGGTTAATCAGAAGTGGGTCCTCCCTGTAAATCCCCGTGTGTGTTCACAGAGAGCTCCAAAGGCAATGAGCAAGAGAAGCAGAAATGGTTTCCAGGTTATTTTTCCACATGGGCAGCAGGAAGCTCCAATTACCATTTTCTAGTTTCCAGCAAGCTCCTTGACTCCATTCTCTCCCCAAATTGCTCCCTGCCCTCATCTAAACTGTCACAGCACATTCTTAGACACCAGTTTACACCATGCCCAGGCAGATAATTTGATGATTCTTTGGTCCTTCTAATTATTACGGTGTTGATAAAAGCAATTAGTTCTGGTGGGTGGAAATTACAAGCAGCTCTGTAAACAAATGGGATGGACTCTACATAGTCCATCACTGTCAGAGGTAACTTGTTCTCTTGGGAGCAGAAAAAAACCCAAAGTGCTCTGTCCTTAGATGGATATTTGCTCATTGGTATGGATTGGGAACCCAACAGTCTGAGTGCCAAATAGACACAGTAAATAAAGGAAAAATCTCCCCAGCTCCCAGGTAATGTTTCTACACCTGGTTTACCTAAGCAGAATGTTCCATTTAACATTATAATCCTGATGAAATATCACTGAAAAAATACTTGAAAGAAAGTGTTTTAATTAGATTTCCTTTAGTAATGTGAAAAAAACTCCATATGTTCTAAAGTCTTTTAGAAATTAAAGTTTTGGTTTGATTTTTGAGTGTCAAGTGGAGGTTTCCTATTTTATTCCTTCAATAAAATGCTTGGTCAGGAGGATATTTTGGAGAGAAATTTCTGAACCACATGGCCCTTTTCACTTTAGAGTGAAAATCAACATGGAATTGTCTGAATTTCCTGCAGAGCCCAAATTGTGATTTTCACCTGTTAATTAGCCCTTTTAATTATTGAGCCAAATTCAAAGCCTGATGTAACCTGCCATGGTAACTGAGTGGACTCGACTCTATTCCCTCACCAAGTGAAAGAAACCAGAAGAAAAAAATGCCACTTTTACATCCTAAAGTTGAATTTTTTTTTACTGTTCTAGGTAAAGATTCCACTATGGTTGGAATTGGAAGTAGATCCTGGAGGAGATCCCTGCATGAAAGAATTTCCAGGACCTTCACTCCAGTTTCAGCCATGGGAAGAAGGGGCAGTGCAGGTTACCCACCTGTGATTAAGTGATTCCAGCACCTGCTGAAAGCTTTGCTCAAAACAGGATAAATTTTTAATCCCTCCAAATTGCCTCTGCAGCTGCACAAGGTTTCTCTTTCTTTTCTAAAATATTGATAAGGTGGGAGCAAGATTCTGCAGGGAGAAAAGATCAGTATTAAAAGTAAACTCTCTGCCTCCTAAGCAGCTGCCATTTTTATGGGGCTTGTTCATGGATTATTCTTCATAAATTATCTTTAAAATGTCTGTGGGGGCTGTATTCCCTGAGGGGTACACTGACTTTCCATGGTGCACCTTCTTGATGTTTTTGAAAGGCTATGGATGAAAATTTAGGCAAAACATCTTGTGGCCATCTTGTGACACAGATCTCAAAGCTGAAGTCAAGCTCTGCTCTCACCGAGGGTAAATCTAATGGAATAATTTCAAATTTCTCCTAAGGAGCAATTTTCCCCTCTCTGCTTTGCATTTTCTGCTAATCTCTGCTTTTCTAGGGTCTTTATGGCCAAGAAACAGACATAACAAAGCATATCAGAAGAATTTAACTACTGTTTTCCAGTGTTCCAGACAAGTGTACTCTAGGTCTTTGTCTTAAATCAGAACCTGGAGAGATTTGAAAATCCTCTGCTCATAATTACTGTTTACAGTTAACGCCACAGTAGTACCCAGAATGAAGCTGGTTGAGTATTTTCCAACAAAATGCATGTTCAGAAACAAAAGGCTGATTTTGATGAGTTTTATGGGAAAACTGGCTAAGTCTGGGATAGAATTTCTGGTTAAAACAGAACAAAACTCACCTGACTGTCCCCTAGCTGGGGCTGTGGAACCCTGAGCATAAAAGCAGGGACTTGAACTTTGCTGTCCCACACTCACAGAGAGACCCTCACAGAGAGGAACCAGGGATTCTGCTGGAACTCCTGCATGTAAAATATTCAAATGCACGTGGTTCCTTCTGGAAGTGACTTCCAACCTCTGTGTGTCTGGAATATCAAAAATAGTGGGAGGAGCAGTGGGGCTGTGATGATACTGAGATGATACTGAGACACACTCAGAAATCAGCCCTCTACCACTTGACCTCTAATCTTTAGGTATTTTATCTGTTGCACTCTTTTAGAGTCAGATTTCTTCTCCTTTATTACTTTGTCAAACAAAATGCTTTTTTTTCTTTAAAACAAGTTGTTTTTTTTTTTCTCACTACTGGTGTGACATTTTCAATTAATGGTATTTGAAGAGATCACAGATGGGTGAACAGGCTTGGAGAAACCAAAAAATTATCTTTACCAAAATGCCCAAAATGTGTGAAGCCATCCTGTCTTTATTTTGATGTTACATGTAATTATGAGTACTCACTGCTCCCAGCTAGAGCTTGCTAGAATTCTTTTAATCTAAAACATCTGAAAAACCTTTCTTTGACTTCCTGTACAAGTGCTAAAAATTTTAATGTCCTCTTAGAATGATCAGATTATCTTCAAAACTTAACCCTTCTTAGCTTCTTAATTTTCATCCATTCCAATGCTTTTTATATTTCCATAGAATAGAATTACTTGTAATTGCAATTGTACTTCTCATTTATATTTATAGATTGAGCCATTGAGCATCACTGTGTTGCTGAAGCTGGTAAGAATTGCAGTTCTTGTTTAAGAAATGTAGAGAAGGACCAAGCATAGATCCATCAAAAATTTTTCCATCAGATCTAGGTTTCCAATGGAAATTTCAATTTCAAGCAACATTTTTGCACAAATGCTCTTTTCTCACTGAAAATCTGAACCATCCAAATGAAATATATTTTAATACTGAAATACTGCAATGATGCCTTTGAGAACTGGGGTTCATTTGCTTTTTTCCTGTTCTCCTCCATGGCTGGAGCTCTCCTAACCCACATCATCCCAGGCTGTGGCCCAGGTACTTGGCAGACACGATTTGTTACCCATGCTCTGGTTGTGAGCAGAGATCCCTCATGAGAGGCACAGCCTGACCCTGCAGCAAACACTGCAGACAGTGGCAAATGGCAATGCCTAAGAGGAAACAGCACTGCAATAAAATACATAAAGAAATTGAAGTATAAAAATAAAATAAAAATCTAAATAATAGAGATAAATAAATTATTTCAGCCTTTCATGAAAATTCCACACTTGCAAAGGAAGGTAAATTCCACTTTCTCACCGCATCCAAGTAAAGATTCCATATATAAACTTCCATTAACTCAGGAGTAAGTTCAGGAAAATTCCTCCCTCCTATCCCTACTCTGTTTCCACCTCAACTTCTCAGGTTTAAGTGGTGAGAAAACAATTTGAAAATCAGAAAATCCCTTGAGAGGGTCATTAATTGTTAACAGGTGGCTGAAAATGAGCATGGCAATGGCCATGCCACACAACGAGAGCTAGCATTCCACCAAGTATTCGAAAAGACTTCTCCTATAGTTTTAAGAGTTATAATTATTAAAAACATCCACAATGTGACATAATCCAATGCAATTCCAAGCCTCTTTCACTACCTGTTTTATTAATTCTGGGCATAATGCTGTAATGCTTGAGCTAATCTCAACATGGAGAGGAAGCCATACCAACAAAACCTGATTATTTTTGTTTTTGTGAGGTTAGTTTTCAGCTGGATCAGCTCTCTGCACCTTCTCACTTGACAGCTCCCTGCAGAAGGGAAGGTGTGGGATTGTACAACCAGAGGCAGGAAGACAGAACCCATGGCAGCCTCCATCACTCAGTTTTAGCTGCTAGGTAACCACAATTTGGAATTTACTGGTTGCCTTCCCTTCTACTTCTGGTTGCATAACAGACCTTTTGAAGTAGGGCTATAGTTTGAGAAGCATTTAAGCTGTTGCTGTTAAATTGGCCTGTCTGCTTGCAGAACTGTCTAGGGGAGCAGGAGTGCTGCCAGAACATCACCATGCTGCAGCAAAACACTAACAACATTTATTCAAGACTTGTAAATCACGTTGCAAAGATCATAGTAGGTTTTCTAAATGCTAAACTTCTTGTTAGAGCTGCACTGGCAACTCTATTTCAGACAGAAAATACCAGCAAGAGACTCCCACTCGGCAGAATTCTGGGGGAAAGTGGCAAGTGTATGAACAGTTGTCACCTATTGAAAAGAACATTTCATTTTATCTTAGACCAGGTGAGTTTATTTGTCAGCAGGCTCCAGGAATTGGCTCTGATGTTAAAGCAGCCCCTGGTTTGGAATGGCTGGGGTACAGAAGTACTTTATTTTTCAGTAGCACCTGATGCTTTGGCTTCTCCACTGCTTGAGCCCAAAGCTTTATTTAATCTACTGTGTGGGCCAAAGGAGAGCAATTTCTCTCAGCTCTAGGTTTCTATTATAACATTGCTGCTCAGCCACTTCCCTCAGCTGAGCCTGGGCCAAATGGGTCTGTAATTGGAATCAGAAAAAGGAACATTCAGCTACAGTTAGCGGTGTGTTAATTATTAAAGGCTAAAGGGCCCCACAGTTATTAATATTACAGTGTGAATGTCTCTCCCTCATTTGGGGAGGAGAGGGGACTCTGCAGTGCTGTTGAAGAACTGACAGAGGTAGTAACACAATTTGGTTCGTTCTCTGCTGTTGACACAGTCACCAAAGTAACTGTGTCAAACCAAACCAGAGAAGGATGTGCTTCTCTTTATTGCTGAGCTGCCTCAAAGGATTCACTGCAGAACAAAGGCACAGCTCCGTGTCCCTGAAGGGAATGTAGAAATTGTGGTGTTCCTGTGGGACAGCCAGAGGTCCTCCTGCATGCCCTGATCTGAAAACACATTTATGTACATACTCACTTTGAATACCTCGATGGAATTTGTCCTGACCCCATTAGGGCTCTGGGTTCCAGTGGGGTGGCTGATAACTGAGGCTGTGTTGGTGTGGAGCTGCAGTGCTCGTGCCAGGCGGTCCAGAGGGGCACAGCCTGCTCATCCCAGCCCGTGTGGCCACTATTCACCCCCAAACACAGAACAGGGGTATTTCTGGGTGCTGACTCCAGGTCCTGCAGCCACATCCCTGGCCCTGGGTTGATTTCCATGGGGCTCTGTGTGTGTCACTCCAAACCCTGCTGCTCTGCACAGAGGAGCTCAGCAGTGCTGACTTGACACGGAGTGGGCAGAACCTGAGAAGTCTGTAATAACTCTGGTAAGTTTTGCATATGGCAGAATGGAGAATTTGGGCTCCCTCCAAGAAGACTGTGTGAGAAGTCACTATAAATAACTTACCCTGTCTATGCAGAACAACCCCATGTTTTGCACACTTGCCATAACAAACTAGACAAGCCATATAGGAATAGATAATGGGTTTGAAAAAAATAAAAATTGGAAGACAGAAAAGGGAAGGTGTTCCCTCTCCAATTTGACAAGTTCTCTTTCCCTTTGCCTCCCAGCTTCTCTGCACTGCCTGGAGATGTCCTGTAAACACCCATCACCACTGTAACAGGGGCAGAGCTGCTCTTAGTGGACCTCACCAACTGGTTATTTTAAAAAGCAATAACTCCCTGAAACTGCAGCCCTGTGTTGGCACCATTTCCTGCCCTGCACAGCTCACAGACACCAGGGTGTGGTGTCACCTTGCCTGGCACCACGGAGTGATGGATGGCTGTTCTGAGATGTCCTTCTGCAGCACATGTTCTGCTGGGCAGCACTGCCACTCATGGCACCAGGAAACAGCACCTCCAAGTATGGTTTTTTTGGTCAAGAAGACCCATTCAGAGCAGATCAAAATGCAGATCACCCAATCTATACAAAATTCAACCCTTCAGAAACATATTTTTATCTCACATTGAGAGTCAAATAAGATGTTTTTCTGTGGGACAGCATTTGAAAGGCTTTTTAAAGTTCTTGGTATGATTATTTTTAAAAAATATTCAAATGTTTCTTTCTTTTTTATAATGCAATTCCATTTTTTTTGAGATTTTGAATCACTAGGATAAAAAACCCTATAAAATTAAGAATTATATTGAAATTGTGTACCCATATAAATTAATAAAGCGATTCAATAGGATAAGGAAAAACAAGCTATATTGCAATTATGAAGTCAAACTGATTAATTCATATTTTCCTCCATTAAAAATTCATGGAGAAGAGACATGTGCCGTGAAACGTTTCCATTTCGGCAAAACTGTTTTCAATGGAAAACTTCCATCCAAACAGTTCTGAAGTGCTAAATGGCTTTTCTTTATTTCCATTTTTTTTTTTTCTTTCTCCTCTTTTTTTTCCAAGTTTCCTTGCAACAACAGTGCCATCCGCTGGCTGCCAGTGCCGCTGTCCCGGGTCCTGCGCTCAGCTCCGGCTGTGAACGCTGCTGCCCTCGGGGGAAAAAGGCTTCGGGGCTGTCCTGCACCTCCACCGCCCAAAATGCTGCAAGCGAGGAGCTGGCTGCTCCCTTCCAGAGCCCCCCACACACCCGGAGTGCTGAGCAGCTCTGGACAGCAACCAGAGCCCTGCAGGGATGGTGTCTCACTAATTGTCATCATCACTTCATCACAGGACTCCCATGGTCTCGTCTCCATGCCCACAACAGAACTCCAAAAGCAGTTTGAGAGTCACAAGCCAAAACCATCAGGGTGTTTGACCTTAATCTCTGCTGATCAATTAGTGACCAAACCTGTAATTTTTGGAATAGAATCCCAGAGTCAGTGAGGTTGGGAAAGACCTGTAAGATGGAATTCAACATGGACCCAGCTCTGCCAAGTCCGCCCTGCCCCCGAGTGCCACAGCCACAGCCTGAGGACAGCAGCAGCCCCAAGGTGTCTCCCTCAGGGATGGGCTGTAAGACAGACTGCCCAGACAAAGGGTGCAGGGAATCAGACAAATGACCCCACCTCTTACGAGACCTCTAAGCTTTCTCTGGCAGTCAGTGGTTTGATGACTTCAGCTGGAAGCTGCCACCAGACCATTTTCCTTAAAAGCCACTTATACGCAGCCAATCTCTCATTAATTTTAACACCATTTATACTTCTGGCTTCTACAACATCCTATGGTACCAAGATCTGCAGATAATCACAATTTGTAAAAAAAAAAATAATTATTTTTCATTCTGAACCAGCAGTTTGACAATATCACTTGTCAAAGTGTGTCTTGTGACACATTTGTGACACACTTGTTCTTATGGGAACCTGTGTCTTGTGTTACAAAGAGAAATAAAGAATAACTGTTCTCTATGTGCCTTCTCCATCTCCTTCACAATTTTGTACATCTCATCTATTCCAGTTCCAGCTGGTGCGTTCTGCCCTGTCTAATTTCTCCCTCTCTCTAAGCCACATTTTGGCCCTGAGGATCTTCTATGCCTTGCATTTTTTTTGCACTATCCACGTGTGGTGGCAAATACTGACCACAGCCTTCCAGCCAGGGATGGGGCACCATAAGTATTTATCCTCTGGTTTCTCTATTCATTCCTACAATTCTATTTGCCTGTTCCACTACAGCTGGCACTGAGATGTATTTTCAAAGAGCCACCTTCACCATCACAGCAATGTTGTGTTTTCTCCTCTTCTGTGCTTTGTGCCAGTGGTGTCAAGCAACCAGCCAGATCCTGGATGAAGTTCAGGACACTAAAACCTTGATTGGAGAGATGGCCATAAGCTGCAGGCTCCCTACTGTTCCTGAATGAGTCCACTATCATTATCACCTTAATATATTCAGGAAGCAAATGGAACCAAGAGCCATGAATAAGCAGCAGGTCATATTCAGGGCCCATTTCTGCTAACATTTCTAAGCAGAGCATTTCCCCAAGCTAAGCTTTAAAGGCTTGGTTGTAAATTCTCTCACTATCAGAGATATCATTTGTAGTTGCATGGTGATGATTTTTTCAGCAAAGCAGTCATGAGGCAGAGTGCAAGAATTGCCATGGGTTTAAATGGCCTCATTTTGATGACACACACCTTGTCAATATTTTGTTAGATGACTTAGAAGAACAGGCAGAATTTCAGGTCTGACTGTGGCTTTCCAAGTACTTTCAATAACAGTTGTTGCCTTGTTCCATTCTCCTGCACTTCAGCAGCCTGAGGAGTTCCTGCATCCAGGACTTTACAGTCCAGTTTCCTTCCAGTGAAAGTGCTGGACAAGCCCTGTGGGCCAGAGGCTCAGTCCATGCACTGACCCACGTTCACCCCAGGTGAAAATCCACTGCCATGGACTTTTGTCAGAAAGAAACAGGCACCTCCTCGAGGAAAAGGTGATTCTGTTAGTGTATTTGTTAATATTGTTATTTGCAGATTTCCTTGCTTCTACTTTGATGCTGTCTCAGCTGTTTTCCTTTTTGCTCATTTATCTTTTTCCTTGTTTATAACATTTTTTTGTTAATGCCATGGTAAAGGAAACATACACATATCTAAATCAGAATTCTGAGCAGTTACCCAGTGTCCTCTCTCTTCCCTTGTTTCAGTATCTGTGTCAAACTACAGACACTAATCTGCATTTTGTCTCCCTCCCAGAGCTTCCCAGATGTGCCAGACCCATTTCTGTGCAGCAGTTCTGCCCTCCCCTGCTCATGCCAACAGCTCCATGGTCAGAGCCAGAACAACTCTGGAGTAACTGCTCAAAGCGACAACCTCAGGAGCTGCCTTCTCTCTCCCACTCCCTCAATCATTGCAATGACCTTGCAGGGTGGATTAAGTGATCTCCCATCTCCCTATGAGTCACAGAGCACAGGAACAGGGTACATAAAACATGAAGCCCCCTTTTCTGCTTTCTCTCTGTGCTGTTGCTGTGGCAGCCCTGCCCTAGCACTCCCAGCACAGTTCACACACCTGTAAAATACAGCCTGTGAGTCTCATCTGTGTCAGTTATAACAAGATTTTTTTTGGACTCCACAACATTACCATTAATACATAATTCATGATTAATAGCAGCCACCTGAGATCCAGACTCCATTATGAAAAGCAGAGCAAACATTATGAGAACCAATCCTTGCCCTGCAGAGCCTGGCAATCCAGGCAGGCAAATACTGGAAGACAGAAAAGAGGAACTCAAAGTGGGAAAGGGTTGTCCAAGAATTTACATCAGGTCAGCGTTACAATCCAGTCTTTACCACTACAATAATCACTATTTTAGCTCTAACTGTCTCAGGGCCTGGTTTTTATTTTCACAAAAAAGCCACTTCATATTTCGCTACAGTTTCTGGAAGCAGCAGGGTTGAGCTGGAAAGAGGCAGCACTGAACGTTTATATGTGAGTTAATGGGGCTACACACTTAATAGGAAGTGTTTGGCTCTTAAAAAATCAAATCTTCAGCTCCTGAGCTTTATCACACACTTCCCATAACACAGAGGGTGGTTCTGATGTCTCTGCACAAACTTTGTGGTGTCTCTCTGGTGACGTTTTCTCAGAACACAAACATGAAAGAGAGGTGAGATTTCCTACTGCAGATTTGTTTGGTGTGGAGTCTTCACAAGTCAGTACTTTCCCCACTATTAATGAGATTCCACTGTCAGCTTTAGACAGTTTTTAGATTCATCACCTGAGCAAGGGGGACATTTTTGCTGACAGCCTGGATTCTATCCCGTCTCTTCCAAACTGGAGGCATTAATATTAGATATAAACAGATAGCTCTAACACTCTGTCTGTCACAGGAGCCAGCCACAGTGACATCTTTAGGAGACCCATTACCATGAGATTCCTCTGCAGCTTTCCATGTCACCCTGTAACACGGAGGCAAATTGCTTGGAAGCCCCCCACCCTGAGGAAGAGCCTCTACAAGCAGCCTTTGGGACATCAGTTTGGACTTGTACTCTCCATAAATCAGGAGAGGTAGTAGTCTTTCATTCATAAATCATACAGGAATAGGCAGATATGAAAGAAATGGATCATTACAAGTAGATAAAACTAAATAATGCTTCAGAGTTCTCTAGTGACAGCATCATCACCTGTCAGTTCCTTGGCTGATCCATCAGCCTGTCTGGATACCAGCTTACACAAGTCCTGCTTTTTCCCTCTTTCTCCTCCCCTCACCCTAATGAATGCACAAGCTCTCATTGCTACAGCAAATTCCTTTGCCCTGCAATATGAAGTGGCTTTGTCCATGGTGGAAGTGCTCCTTGGCTGCTCCAAACCAGGCCAGGTCCTGTCTGCAGAAGGTCCAGGTGACACCGACCTCACCAGTAAACGTTCAGGGTGGTCAAGCACCAGTGAGAGCTGTGCCCAAGCCTGGTTCCCCCTCACTATTAATCCCAGAGACAGGTAATTATCTCACTACCTGCAGGCTGGAAAACAACAAATCAAATCCTGAAATGTGATCAGCACTTACAGCTGGGGCCAGGTGTCTCAAAGGAGCCCTTCATCTTTTCAGGTACTAAAATAAGTGACCAGCTTCTCATGAAAGAATGTCAGGTATTGAGCTCCTTTGAAGATTATTTCCAATTAGAGATCATGAGCAACATGCAAAAAACCTGCCCCAAAATCTTCAAAAAAAGAACTTCTATTCAGATATAGCTATAACTGTAAAAAATGTACCCAAACCCAGCCATTTCTCCAGGATCACAGCAGTCTAAATCAAGAAGTGCATTCAGTATGTCAAAGATAGAAGAATTTTGCAGGAAATAAATTAAATCAAATCAAATCATTATTTTTGAATAAGAAGAAAATGTAGTTTTTATATTAGGTGAGCCAGACAGAAAGAACTGCCTGGATAACTATATAAAAAGCAGATATAGTGTAACTTTTAGGAACCCAAGAACCATTTGTCCCCACTAAGTTTAACAGTCACCTTCAACTAGTAAAAGTTTCTAAATTTGATCCACAAAAAATCTGTATTTAATTGGAAGCACTCTTCTGCCAGCTCTGTCATAGGAAGCTCAACATAGATTTTCAAGCCATTACAGAGAAAATAAATGGTGATGCTTAGGTACTGCCTTTGAATCTAGGCCCTTCAATTTGGTTTTATTTCCCTCTTTAAAATTAATGATATATTCCACATGTCTGTGGAATAATGGGAACAGAAGTTAAGCAAAGAATATAGCTGTTTCTAACTATTTGCTTGCTCTAGAGATTCAAACCATCCATCTTCCCATAATTGCTATCATGGTAAACAGTTATTTAAAAATACTGTGTTGACTTTCAGTACTATCATTTCTCATGACTGTATTTATTTCAGGTGCTCAAGGATGCTGAGTGTGTTATAAGCACAGGACAGTTCTGCTCTGGGCCCAGGAAGAGGAGGCTGCTCCTGTCAGGCAGGCAGGATCAGGCCTGGGAAATTTCCAGACTGGCTATGCAAAAAAAAAGGACTCCTTGCCATTGTACCTGCCTGAGAAAAGCTCTGTCTGGCTCCAGCAAGGAGGCCAGTACTGAATAATCATATTGAAAATGCAGCCTTATATAATGGTCACATCCACTCAACTGATCAGCACAAGAGCTGGTAGTGCTCTCTCCCATTATTGCAATAGAGAATAAAACCTGCGCTAAATTAGACTCCAACAGCATTTGTTAAACAGTTCCTTAAGGCTAACAAGAGAGGAAAAATGTTTAGAATGGTGGTAAAGTCATACATTCCTGACAAATATTGGGAAAAGAAGGGAAACGCTATCTTGTTATGATAACAAGAAAAATTAACTCCTGTCTGACAAATTATATGCTAGTGTTCAGCTTGACACTAACCAAGGCTTTGAAAGCACATAATATAATTACTCTAACACAATGATTAGCTGGTAATTAGCACTGGCCTATCTTACATTAGAATCCTGGCTTTTTGTAATACGTTTTTATCTTTACCTACATTCATTTAGTACAAAAGCTGAGACTCGCACATCACGGCAAATAATTAGGGCATGGATTTCAGCTTAGCACTTTGCAACAGTGCTCCACAGTCCAATAACTGGAATAGAATTTAATGTATAACATAAGGGCTAATTCACATTATCTATATGCTAATTATTCATTTGTTTCTTTACCATTTAATTAAAAAGCTAAGTGTTACATACTGCCATCAATGGGCAAACTGAGGTTCCCTTATTCCACAGAACGATGCTTTAGGTGGTGTATGCCAGAGACCAATCAATAAATCTGGAAGAGAGTCTGTTCCTGCAGATGAGGAGGAGCAGGCAGGAGATTCAGACATGATTCAGTCTGCTGGAACCAGCCACAGCTGCTGCAGCACTTGGGAGGTTGTTGCACCAGGGCACTTCCATCTCTGACACTGAAGCACTGCCATGGACATCAGGGTTGACAAAATACTTGTGATGCTGAGGGGTGAGATGAGGACAGTCTGAGTTACTTCTGTAATTTGAAAGGATGCAAAGCAATGGAGGACAGGAGAGAATTTGTCCCCTTCCTCAGCAGTGGTTTTGTTATCACCAAGAGAAAACCTCACATTGCAACACAGTAAATCTTTGGCTTGGGCAAACTATGCTGGTTCCATCAAATCTGCAAGATGTCTTAACCACAACCTCAAATTTCCAAGTCCCAGGCCTGCACTGAGCTCACAGAATCTGTGCTTCTGGGTGTCCCTGCTGTAAAGTCTCTCCCAGCTGTGTCTCTCAGTGGGTACAAAACGTTCAGGCTGCCTAGAAACAAATACCCCTTGCTGACAGCCAGGTAATTCCATTTAGCCCTGGCACTGCCAGTCCCTTGGGGATAAGTGCTCTCCACTACTGTTTTGTGCCATTTCTACCCTCTGACCCTTCACAGTGCAGGAAAACACAACCAAGAAATGAACTTTCCTGTTGTTCATCGTGAATGGCACCAAACACTTGGACCAACACAGGGGAGCATCAGTGCCTGGAGCTGGTGGGACTGCATTTTCTGACCATGCACACAGGGCCAGGGCCTTGCTGAAAGCTTTCAGAAATTTGTGTATTTTGAAGTGGGAGAAGCTCAAATTTGGGTGTGGCACTCCCCAGATCTCCCACAGCACAAATGTGCAGTTTGGTGTGAGGGCAGCACGTGGTATCTGAGATAATCCCACATCACTTACAATGCCTTACACCACTGCAGCCCTTCCCAATGGATTTTCAGGGCATTGCATAAACATTTTTGCTAAACCAATCAAGCTCCTGACTCAAACACTGTGTCCTTATTCGGCTGTTCTTCCCTTCTCTTCCCCAGCATATGGGTCACAGATGCTCAACTCTTTGTGGTTCTGTTACCCATGTGACTCACTGCAAGCAATGAAACTTAGGAATAAAAACCTTGGCAGATCCTATTAATACACAAGGTGACAAGAATTCGTGACCCAGAAGAGGATCTATCATTTGCTGGCAAAGTCTTTAAAACGACTCATCCTCCTAATGTAGCTCCTCTCTAAGAATAGAGCAGTGCTGAAAACAAGATCTGTCAATTTGCTTTTCCTGCTTGCCTGGTGTAAATTTGAAATCCTGAAGCATGGCTCCCAAAGCACCACTCCAGGATGGTCACCTCCCTGGCACAGGAAGAGAGCATCCACAGCAAAACTCATGGGAGAGATGCTGATAGTGGCAATAACAAGAGCTCAGCTACCAAAGAACATTTTTGGCCCACATGCTAAGAGCCATTAAATCACATATAACTGTTATAAAGTGATTGGAATTTATTTTTGAGGAAGTGTTTTAATATTTGACATTAGGAGTTTCCATTATGGTGCTGAAGAAAACATTTCCACTGTCGTAAAAAATGACACTTCTGATGAGAGTCTTTAATTTCCATTCTGTCTGTTTTGTGTTTATCTCCCCAAACAGCAGGCACATTGTTCATTCATCCTATGTTACATTTTTTTCTGAAACATTTTTTCCTGAACAATAAAATGTCTGATAAGGGGGAGAAAAAAATTATGGCATGGTTTCACTACAGCATATTGTTGCCCTTGAAGAACAAGAATAAACCCTCCTCCCATAACTTTGCCATCAAGCAACCCAAGCCATTACAGGGAAAAACATGCTGTCCTTACACAGGAAGAATATGTTAATTATATTACTTCACCTAAGAATGTTGCTGCTTTTATTACTTTGCAAATATCACCAGACTAAATCAAGCTGTTTTCTTTTGTGTATGGCTGGCTCAATTTTTTTTTTGGAAATGACTAGTGGCAAATGTGCAAGATTTCAGCCACTTCCTAAGGACAACAAATAATGACATTCCAGATAATTATACTGCCTCCAAATTAATTTGAGATGCTCCTGTCCAAATGGTTTCCAGGACCCTACTCATTGTTGCAGAAAACCTGAGCTCCTACAATGTCTGCCAATGAAACACATGGTGAACCAACAGCCTGTCCATCCTCTGTGCCCACAGCGTGTCCTGATCCTGCAGGAACTGAGGCTGGAGCATCACTGAGCCCCCGTGCCCGGCATTAACCTCTCACTGCCTGCAACTGCTGAGCTCCAGCTCAGAGTCTGCCTCCCAGACTCCATATGGTTTAAAGCATCTTACTTAATTATGAATCACCTTTTCCCAGGGCTCTAATCCTTCAACTGCCTACTTCTACTCCGTGCCATTTCTGCCTTAATTTTATCCAAGAGAGGGAAACTGGTGTGAAAAAAGAGATGTGTTATATATAGACACACACACACACACACTTGGCTAGGCAAGCACTAAATAAGGCAGTAATATTGTGATTACACGACTACTGAATGTGGAGACACTTTCTCTGGGTAAATTGAGACAGCAAAGTTGGGTTTATTTGTTAGAAGGCAGATATTCTGTCCTTCCAAAATACCAGGTGCCTTTTCAAGTGGCAGTCAGAGAACAAAAGGGAACTGCATTACCCCAGACTCCTCAGCCCCTTTTAAAACCTGGGTTTGTGCTTTACCGGTCACTGTCAGGAAGAGCAGCCTCAAAAGTTCTCACTCTCAGATTTCAGCAGTGGGAAGTGTTCTGTTCACTCTGCAAGGAGGTGGTGAGAAATATCAGCAGCTCCCAAAAAACACATTTGCAAATTATGATCTGGCTCTAGTACCGCTCAGGCACAGCAACACTTCTTGTTGCAGTCCATTTAGCATGACACTGCAAGCTGTAGGAAAACAGGCCTTGGAAGTTCATTATCATCAGGTTCCAGCTAAAAAATATTTGGAACAGATCCTGAAATAATTACAAGAGTATGTGAATAATATTACAATTAACAGGAACAGGCTGGTGAGGGTTTCTTTCCTGCTCATCTCTAGAAGAAGAGATATGAGCCTTTTCTGAAAAATAACCTCAGTCTTCTAAATCTGCCTAATAATATTATGAAAAATTAAATCTGAGATTCTCATTTAGACATTATTAAAGCAAATATATACATCCCTCTTGCTGTGTGGAAGTCGCTGTCTCATTCCCAATGGTGACATTTCTCCAGTACTTCATTTTTCATATATCTGACATTGCTCATTGCTATAAAGATGACTGGCATCTAAAATACAGCCCAGTTAATCTCACTAAATTTTACCCTATCCATTCATTGCACAGCATTGTTTAATGAAATCTGAACTTTTTTTAAGCAGGACTGCAAAGCCATGACTGATGAGATCTTATTGGAGCCTTAGCCCTGCAACACGTGGTGGTGAATGCTGAACAGTGAATAGGTGAGGAGGAGAATAGGATTCTGCTTTTCAAGGGCTGCACTCCTGCTTTATTTCCATATGAGAATGCAGCCACATGAAGAAACTGCAGGAGCTTTTCTTCCATTAGAGGCTGGAAGGACCCAGGTGCTGGCTGTGTGAAGCAAGTCACACTGGCATAGTGTCAAATGGTGCCGAGAGCCTGATGCCCTTCTGCAACCTCCTAGAGAGGCTCAAAAAAAAAAGAGAGAGGACTCCAGAGCCAGCACTCTCCTTCCTACTCAGTACTGGAGTGGAGAAAGCAAGTCTAAGGAGTGATGGAGTGAGATACACTGTCCTTTTCTTTACTGATATCATATTTTAACATTGTAGTGCTGACTTAGGATGAATTTTCAAGCTTTATGATGAGATGCTGCTCTGGGTGGTGACAGAGGCAATATTCTCATCTGGGGGTCATGGCAGCAGCTAAAATCTCTTTCTTCCTCTCCCCTCATTGTGCTTAAGCCAGAAATTCCCAAGTATGGGAATTCCCAAGTATTGTTCGAAGGGCTGTGCCTATCATTAGTTATTAAAGAAAACTAATGAATGTTTGTGATCAGGAATTAATCACTGAAAAGACAAACAGGGTTTGACAAACTGGGAAATTATGCATTTCCAACCACACAGAAAACCAAAGTTCAATGGATTCACATGCTCGAGGCAGTTGGAAACCTCTGCTGTTGGTTAAAGTCTCTTCCATGTGCCCACAGCCACTGCACTGTGAACCTCTGTCCTGTGCAGTTTCTGCCAGTGTAAAATTCCAGTGGACAGACAGACAAATGCTGTTGATGGCAAATAACTCAACAAAAGTTTGACCACAGGAACTGAGGCACTCTGCTGTCTGTCTCTTGATATAGTAATTGATTTATGTCATTCTTACCCCTGGGACATGGAGCTATTTATCAGCAGCAATTTATTCACTAATTCTAAGAGGCAAGACCTTTGGGCTCATGCTATTATGAAGTTCTCTCACTTATGCTGTGAAACCTATGCATGGGCTCAGATTTCTACTGTGTTGGAGATTATTTACTTCTCTACCCTTTTCTATTAAAAAATAAAGAACGAAATGCAGAGAGTATTCCTGTCTTTGCAGTCAAAGTTTCATAGTAATAGAAAATTAAATCTAGGAGAAAATACAGCTGAAGAAGACTGGTTCAAAGAATCAAATATTAGCTAAGCTAATTTGCTGTTGTTCAGATGCATAAACTCATTTTGGAAGTAGAGCAGGAAGGACCTGATGCTGGATGCTGTGGTGTGCAGCTGGGTCCAGCAGCACCAAGGCTCTGTTTGGCTCTGTTTTGGTTGCACAAATCCTCCCCGTGTCCAAAATTGAGCCTGGATTGTTCAATCCTCAAGCCACATGGGACAGTTCACATGCAGAGCCACTGAGAGCTCACAGACAGAGCTGGACCTTGCCAGGAGCCCCTGAAAGGCTCTTTTGGACACCACTTTGGAGAGTGACAGCTGGTATAATCCAGTGGGAGAAAAATGATTTATATCAGCTAAAGACCTGGCTCATCATTGTCATAATTTTTGAAAACATTTACAAAAGCTGTGAAACACTATGGGAGGCCACTGAACAGGGCTTTGGTCTAAATGCTCTCTCCAGAAGGAAGCAGTAACAGAACACAGAGCAGTAACAGAACACAGAGCTGTGATACATTCACTCCTCAGTAAACACTAACAATTAAACACTAAAAACTACACTGTGAAGTTTTACTAATTTTTAAAATATTTCTTTGTTCACAACACAATCCATCACTTGAAGCCTCAATCCCCAGGCAAGAAATCGATGCAGCATGAGTCCTGACCTTGAATACATCAATCTCTTATAGGGAACAGAAGAAATTGTGGTAACACTTGCTTAAATAATTCCAATGCTGTGGTGCACTTTTGAAGGTAGGAGCTCTTGTACCAAATCCTCTAATTAATGAACAGGAATCTTTGCTTTGTCTGGGTTTGACTACACACAAGGCAAGAGAGAATGGGGAATATTCAACCACCTATTCCAACATCAGGCTGAGAGCTGGGAATGGTCAGACATTTGTGCCTTTACCTTCAACAGCAGCACAAACACTCTGGCTGAACAAGAAGGGTCAGGCTTGGCTGTTTGAGTTTCCTCTGCTGAAGTACTTGTTGCCAGGGTATTGTATATCTTCATTCCATGTACAGCCTTAGGGATAGACAGCTACCTCCACACACTCTGAATGCTTAAGTTACCCCACGGCTAAAGTAAATGCCAAGGAGGCCCTGCAAGGGCAGTCAAGTGCCACTATCCAGCTGGCTGAAATACTTTTATTTTAAATAAATTAACTGGCTGCCTTCCACAGAGGCAGGGGAGGGTGGCCACCCGAATGCTCTCTGCCCTCAATCTGTTTTTGTGTGTGTGCTCAGGTTTGGATGGCTGTTCCACAAGGCTTCAGTTGCTCTGGCTCTCTGACAGCTGTACAATAACACAGCTAAATGGAGATGTGGATGGATGAAGGATGCCAAAGAAGTAGATTTGTGTTTCAGAGGTGTAACTTTTAAGGCCAAATTTGTAAGCTTGTAACTGCAACCATTACTGGAAAAAAAGGAGGAATCTTTTTCCAGTAAGGCTGTGAGACAGCAAGAAAATTCTGCATGAGGAAAGAACTGGGAACTGGACTTCTGAGGATCTGCAGCTGATCAGTCTGGCAATCCTGAGCACACTCTGGGACCTCTGTCTCACACTCCTCTCTAAGTGTTCACGCCTACTTGACAAGCATTACCCTTTGCAGGAAGTTTTGACTTTAAGTAATGGAGTTTTTATTAGTGGAAAGCAACTTCAACAACTTCATTACAATTTTTTCCCATCTCTGCCAATTATTGGCTACCTCTGTTACAGATTTCTTGAATATCATGAAGAGCTGTTAAAAAAGAATCCTGCCATTTGCTGCTGTTGTTATGACCGTGCATTGGCGATAAACATTCAAAAAGTATTTTATAAATTGTGACAGTGGAAGGTAATTTTCTACACTATGGCTGAAGTAAAAGGCAGTGATGACTGTAATGCATTTCTCGAAGTAAATATAAACCATAGGAGTTGTTTTGCTGCTTGGCTTAACTTCCATTTACTAACTCCTGTAGCAAAGTTCTGTGTTTCTGTTTGGATTAAATCTATACAAGAGGCTCCACTAAAACAAGTTAATTCTCTCATATGTTCTGTGCATCCTAGTGGATTTTTGAGTTCTTTGATAGCTTTTAATTTCTTATTATTTGACACAAGCATAAACACTAGCCTAGTGAAGAAAGAAAAACTAAGTTATCCCAGATAAAAATTGGGACACCTTCCAACATTTTAAAAAGAATTATTTATAAATTTATATTGAACCCCCTAATATATGCTATTGCCAGGATGAAGTTATGCCAGGGGAGATGTCCTCAGACATTCACTTTCATTCCTCCCCTCTTCTCAGCACTGGATGGATTTCTTTTTCCCTCAAAGACAGAAATTAATATCACACACATATAATAATGGAAACAAGAAGTAGGTTATGAACTGGAGACATTTTGGCCTCCAAACAATAACTTCTCTGGACGAACTAAATGCCTTTGACTCAGGCAATAGAACATTTCTATCTATAGAGGATAATCATAGCCTCCAGCACAAACGATAACAGATGTTATGTGTGAGCTGGGAAAGGAGACAACACAAAGGTGGACCCATCAAATTACATTACTGCAATACACTGGTTATCTGTTAGGCTGAAAACAAAGGGGCCAAACTCTACATGTGATTTGAACTATCTACTTCTGAAAGTCACAACTCTTGAAGAAGAGTTAGGATTAGTGTTTTGTAATAGAGGCACTGGCATACACTGCCCATTTCCTCCCTTAGCCTCCCATCCCTATTCTCAGGGACCCAGTACTGCACAAATACTGCCTGAAATACTGTTTCTGTAACAGACCTAAAAGCTAAATGCTGGGCTGGGCTGAACTTGAACACAAGCCCTTTTGTTATACAGAAATTATTATTTTATTCTTCTAAAGCAATCTGAAGGGCTGGGGCCCTGTGCTGTGGCCCCTGGCCCTCTGCCTGTAGCTGTAACTCTTCTGGGAGCTGCTTTGTTTCCTCACACAGGGCACCAAGGGAATGTATTGTGCCTACTGCTGCCCTGAAGTCCAGCTACAACATTCCCCTTTGCAAAGAACGCATTTTTGATGCCCTGTTCACCTGGCCAAGGGCAGCTTTAGGGTCAAGGTCTTCCATATTACAGCACCACCTGCAGAAACTGTGCTTTCAGATGTTAAGGATTCCTTCTGTACTTCATCCTTCTGTGGTGCCAGAGAAAAAACTTCTTTAGTCTGTGCTCTTTTCAAGTGCTATAGAGGGGTTCATTCCAGTGTTCACTGCTCTCAGTATTTCATGTGTTCAGACGTGTTGGCTGTGGATGAACAGACACATTTTCTCTCAAGAGCATCAGCAGTGTTTCCCCAGCCAGCTCTAACAGCCCCATCATTTAGGCTGAAAGTTAATTCTAAGTTACAGGGAAGCATGAAAGGGAATCTGCCCCAACTGTCTCCAAGTTCTGATGTGATGCTGATGAATGAATCTTCTCAACATCATAAGAAGTAAGCAGTAAATTATTTTAAACAGAGGTACTTGGCCAGGTAAAGCTCTTCTAGCCTCTCCAGTGTTTCTGCTGAAGGATGCTGGAATCCAGCTGATAATCCATGTCTGTCAAACAATCCAGATATGTATAGTGCAGCCCTAACTTAAACCATCAGTGTGACATTTCTTGACAATGAATGAAGGAGGGGTGACAAGGTGAGTGCTTCTAAATCCTTCATCATACAGACCCTCAAGTCACCATTCATAGCTGCTTTAAGGCAGTAACTTTTCTAGGGTTGAGCATTTGGCCCATTTTCCAGATTTTAAGGTCAGATTTTTCTCTCTGAGTCAAAGGAAACAGTTCAAGTCAACACACTTATGACTCACTTAAGCACGTAGTGAAGCTCTGTAAGATTGATAGTGTGCAGAAGTGGAAAATGGAACATTATATTGACTGTGTCCTGTTTAGAAGGACTTCAGTTCACTTCTCAGAATTCTGATACAGGAGGTGATTGCACAATTCCAATTGGATCTGTTCTGTGATTCCTTTGTTGCCTTGCTTAATTCACTGAATCTCTTTGCCTCCATTTCCTAGGAGCAGAACATGTAAAATGACATTTTCCTTCCCCATCCATTTTCCTTCTGTGTTATCAGAACTTTAAAGAGAAGCTCTCTCTTAACTTCAGAGCGCTGTAACTGCTGCCTTACATCAGGGATGAGGAACAGCAGGGTTTGGGAATCTTAAGGAAAGAGGAAACCTCACCTGAAATATTTTCTTCTTTGATGACTGAGATTCCAAAAGGGCCAATAGTTGTGGTAGGAGCTCCACAGACAGACTGAGCACTTGGCTGCAATGCCTGCCCAAAGGGACAGGTTGCCCATTCCAAACAAAGCTCTTTGCCAATTTTCCCTCCGTGTTTCCCAGCTTTTGCACAGTCTGACACATGAGAAAACCTTGGAGACATAATCAATAGGTGTTTCATCTCCTGACAGCTTGTCCTGAGGTCTAGATCAATGCTAAAGGTAAAACCAGTGCTCTGAGGGCTGGCAAAGCAATTGGTTTGGCATCAGCATTAGGTGTTCTCCAAGTTCATTAATGCGCCATTCTGTACCAAGAAACTACAATATCCCACACTTCATGGGGGAATACAGAGCCATATTCTCTCTTATTCAACCTTAGAAAGTTCTTAACAAGGGGTGAAGAACAGTGGGGACAGATGAGGTAAAGCGGGAGCTCTGAGAAACAAACATACTGTACGTTTATCCCAGACAATGCTTCAAAGTCTGACAATGTTTATATTAACAACTTACTTTTCAACAAAAATACCAGCAAATCAACAGTTCTGTTCAATAAGTTCTAAATATCAGGTTTTAAAGGGTTTTGAAAAAGAGGCTTTGCTATTCCCACCTGCTCTCATTTTCTTACACCAGATATCCTCCTGTTAGAGGAAAGAATTTGAAATTGGCTTTAACAAAAATCAGAGCTCAAGCAAGGTCTCAGACACAGAGGCAACAATGGAATCACCATGTTGTTAAATTGAGAGCTAAGAGTTGCAGTTGTGGGCTGGAGGTTGAGGGAGGAAAGAGGTAACAGGAGTGAGAAGGAGCTGGTGACCCAGGCCAGGGGCTGTGTCAGGCACAAGGGGTTTTGGGGCTGACAGAGTGTGCTGGCAATGCTGGCCTGCAGAATGGGAACATAAAGCTCTGAGAGGGTATGGTGACACAGACAGAGAGGTGATCTGATGACTAAGAGGGATAAAACTTGGCAAAGAGAAGAACAGCATCACTTTACTAAGAACAAAAAGACAAAGGCCTGCAGGCAGCAGCAGGGAGGAAAGGCCTGTTGGAGAAGACAGGAGGTGGACGGGATGGCTTGAACATGACAGGAGAGATGCCAAGGACAACAGGAACTTGATGAAGAAAATCATTCCAGGGAAAGACATCAGAGGAGGACCTGCTGGGGGGAAAAATATGGGACTAACCTTATACAGACTATTAGCTGCTAGAAGAAGGAACAGTTACAGCTTGGTTTTATATAGATACAGATTCCAAATCCTGGAACCAAACCCTTAATAATGAGGAAGATCTTTACTTCCACTTGAAACAGCTTGAAAAAGATTATTCTGGTTATGCAAGTCTTTCCAAATTTCATTGATTAAAAAAGTAGTTTAATTTCAGTAGTTTCAGTTTGGTCTTACAAAAATAAATAGTTCCATCCAATGGAATGACAGCACTTGTACTTCAGAGGATAGTTTCTAACAAGTGTGATATTCAAACAGAGCATTCTATAGGCACAAATTCCCTTCACAAAGGATGTTTACCTGGATAACATGTAGAAAATATTGTAATAACATTTGCAAATTTTGGGGCACATTTTCCTCTCTGTTATGTGCCTGAAACTCATATGGGCCTATGGCTTATTATGTTTGTTTTAAACTCCACCAATGAAATCTCTTTATAAGTATCTATGACAAATACAACTGCTACTGTCAAACCTTTATGGGATGGTCTTAATAAATTGTTACACTTAAAGGTTTAGATGTCATCATCTCAGTTACCTTTCCATGAACTCATGAACTTACAAACACCTCCAAGGAAATAAAATTCTTTCCTTTCTATTTGCTAACAGGAGCAGAAAAGGAGGAAAGGAAGAAGATTTTTAAAAATTATCTTTTTTCAAATAAAATGAAAAAATCCATTATTTCAATTGAAATACTGATTCTTAAGGTTCTCATTTGTGTTCCTCCTCTTCTCTTTGCCCTTCTGAGCACGTTAAATAAATCTGCAAGCAGTGTTGAAATGCTCTTAAGAACAAGGCAAGAGTATGATCCTTGTGAAAGATGAAACAAAAGCAATAAGGTTAAAAAAACGGAGCCAAGAAGCTCCAGGGCAGAGATCTGGAAGAGCTTAAAATGTAAGACTATTTCAGCACCGGAACAAATTGGCTGGAGAGTGTGTGGACTCTTCACCTTTGTAGAACCTTGAGAACAAGCAAGAAAAACACTTCTCTCCTGGCTGCAGGGTACTTTATTCTGCTATAAAGCCTGAGGATTGTCTAAAAAACACCTCTTGAACTCCAGAAATCTTTGAGGCCTTGATTATGGTCAAGATGACTTTTGAACTTCTTCCATGGAAATGAATGTCAGCAGTAGTGTCATTTGCACCTGACTTTAAAAACTAAAAGTAACAGGAAGACAGCAAAGATAATTTCTCCCAGTGTGAATCATGACTGAATCATTCTGAATTAAAATCCTGAAAGCAAAATAAAAAAAAAGAAATTCTAATGCTCTCTGGTTTCCCCAGAAGCCCACACAAAGCAGCTGACATTGTCCAGAGAAGGATGTGCAAAGCACCCAAGACAGAACACTTTTTGTTTAAATATCAAGGAAAACAAAGTTTGCCAAGGAGAAACACACCAAGTCCTTTTAAGTAATTCAGATTTTGACACACTATTTTTTGAAACTCTTTCCCTCATCCAAAGCAATGCAATTAGATAGGAAAACCTGAAAAATTGCATATTAGCCAAGTGAGCATGCTCTTTTTCCTCCCCCACTTAAAAATAACTTTCCAGAATGAGTTGTATTCCATTTCTGTTCGAACATCTACTCTTTGAGAAGGTTAGGCTCAAAACAAAATTCCTCAACATAACTGAAATGTTAAGCTCTTTTTTTTTTTTTTTTAAATCAGTATTCTGTACATTGCCACCAAAAATAAACACTCTTTTTCAGAAACTAAGAAAGCTCCTAGGAAGCAGAAAAGACACTTTATACACAATTCTATTTTAAGAGGAACAGAATTAAAATCTTTTTTCTCTGAGAGTCTTCATATTCTGATGTTGCAAATCTAGCAGTTCTCCAATTTTCATCTTTTTTCCTAAAATAAATAGGAAAGGATCAGACCTTGATTTCTATCATGGAAAACAAGCTTTAAAGAATGTAATTCTATTTACAGGGTATATATCAGAAACCTTCTGTTTGCATTTGTAATTCTGTACCACCTTCTGCCTTCACAAAGAATGCCGTGGAGCCACTGTTCATAAGAGAGTTCTGGGCTGTTCCCTCACTGTGTATGGAAGCTCCTCTGGACAAGCCTTGCTGACCACTCTGACAATAAAAACAACTCCTAACACTTGGAGGAAAGTTGTGACCTTCTGATTCCTCAGAAGTGGTGCCTATCCCCTCTTAATTGAATCAAGAATTGCAGTTTCACTGGAAAACCCTTGATGCAGGATCAGAAGTTGTGGCAGCTGCCAGCCCTGGCCATGCACCCTGGCTTGAAACAGAATTTACTAAGCAGGAACTGCAGAAGAATGAGGTGAAGACACAAAGTTCTGAAGCTGAAGGTTGTAGCAACCTCTGCTTCTTCAGGATGGAGTCAGTTAAACACCACCCAGTTCATGACCAGGAGATGAACTATTGGTGTTTTACCACTTTTATCAGGTGATCCCCAGCACATTACTGGAGATTATTTTGTGCTGAAAATGACAGAGCTCCATTGATATCCCTGCAACTTTGGCAATTTATACCCACAGCATATTTAATCCACAATTTCCTGCACATGTTCCTCAAAATGATGAGTTCTGTACTTTTCCAGCTTAAAATAAAAACTGTTTGGTTGAATTGTAGAGGCAAGCTACCCAGTTGTACACAGGGCTTTCAAATGAGTTTTGCTTGAGTAAGATGTGTAAGGGCCAGCCTCACTGTGTTTCATTCACTTAGAATGCATTTGTTGATCATAATAGATAATTGTGATGCCAGGATTACATCAGTTGTTGCAATTTGGATGGAGTCCACCTCTCCTTTCATGGACTGAAATGTGTGAAATTCAATTGCTCTGGCGAAGTCTTAATTTTATACCAATTTACTTACAAACATTGAAAGGAAAATAAAATTTAAAATGTGCAAAAGATTAAAGCACTCTTGTGCTAATGAGAGCCATCTGTTTATTTCTTTCCCTTTTAAAGCTTTTTCAATAGGTGGAAATGAAAGACTTCAGACACATTTTCATGTCTTGAGCCTCAACAACAAAAAAATAAAAACACAGACTCATCATCTTCAGTCAGAAAACTTGCACTAAGAAAATAAGCCTCATCCCAGCTTGCCAGTTGCTTCAGGGCCAACTTTAATTGCAGCACTGATGTGAAGGTGCTTTTGCCTCACACCAGGACTTATCCATGTGCAGAATGCCCTTGGTTTATCTGTGTCCCATTCTGAATGGCTCTGGTCACACACTGGTCACTGGGTGTGCTCAGGGTTTAGAGGGTGGCCAGAATCAGCTGAGGCAGAACAGCCACTGCACCTCTCTTGGCAAGATTTGCTACTGCACCAGTGGCACCAGTCCTTGGTATTTAATCACCATTTCATTCCAGTTTGCTTTGTCCAAAGCAGTCCATGTACAGCTTTAATATACAAACAGCACACATACACACAAATATTTAGAATATAATCCCCCACAACACAGTCCAGAGGACAATGCCCACATCAGGCCACGTTTAAGTGGAACAGGATGAGTCCTCTGAATATGAAGACTTGCAAAAGATAATAATTCACCACTTCAAACAACTTTCAAGTGCCAACCACACATTAGACATCTGTATAGACAGATTTATAGCACTGCTTAGAGGTGCATCACAGCAGATAAATGCTTAATATTCAGCCAAAGGTGTCTCTAATCAGATCCATGCTACAAAATGACATAAGTCTTGGCAATCAACTGATCACGTGAAAAATTACTGATTTTTTGAGGAGGGTTTATTTTACTGTGACATCAGTCACCTCTTCCAGGCACAATTTAATGAATAGTGCAAACAGGAGTGATGAGCTGGTGACAGCTGCAAAAGCAGCACCATCACACACTGTCACTCTCTGGTCTAAGGTGAGGGTGGTTAAATGAGAGTTAAGTAGGTAAATAGCCAGAAGGCCACCATTCAGAGAAAAATAAACACAACTATACATGTTTTCTTATATGTAAAGGATCTTTTCTATCCTTAATGCCTTTCTTAAAGTTTAAAAAAACACCCAAGATGTGCAGATTAATGAAGATTAGCGGTCTCTTAAGAATCCATATGTTTTGTAACAACTGCCACCTACACTCTGTTGTACAACTGGAGTTTAGGACTATTGACATAAAGTTCTTAATGTATCATCATTAGAGCAGCAGCTGTGCTAAATGCCCATATGCTGATGTTCAGGGAGAATTACTGGGATGTTTCCTGGCCTTTAAAGGCCCATTTCCTACACAAACCCATTTGGACAGTATCATGATGCTCTCTAGGGACTGACAACACAACGACATTTTCCAAGGCCTGCATATAAATTCTGGAAGGAGACAGGGATCCAGGATTCTTGGACACTGCTTGTCACAAGTTATTCACTTGGCTGCAGCCAGTGGCTCTTGCCATGTTTGCTACAAAAAAAAAAAAAAAAAACAAAACCCAAATCCCCTCTATGAGGCCTGATAGGTTGTGCTGGAAGCAAACAGCAAACAGTAAATTTCAGTTTACATACAAATACTAATTTTTGCATAACTTTAATCCTACAGAAAGTTTTCTTGGGACCTGAAGGGCTAAAATAAAGTTCTGTTTTTAGGAATTATGGTTGGAACAGGCAAGACTGAAGAAAGAACAAGTGCACAGAAGTCAAGAGCCCACCCAAGGCTGAAATCCACCTTCCCTGAGTGCTGACTCAGCAGTCTGACCAGGGGGCTCTGCTGATGCTTTGCAAAGCACAGCTATGAAGAATCACAGGGGCTGATGGAAGTATTTTGAAACATGTATTTTGACAAGAACTGAACTAGAGTGTGAAAGACTTGTAGTCTATTGAAGTAGAACCCACAAACTAAGACTTTACTCCACTGACACAATAGGATACAACAAACTAAAAATGATGGATGGATTTCCAGTAGTGGCTCACTGTGTGAGGTGTGAGTGACAAGTAAACAACGATCTGGAGCAGAACTCAGATGAATGAAATTTCTATATTCTTAAAATACACAGATTATGAAAATCCACCCAAATACTTAATATTTGCAGTAGCTTTTCACCTCCTATTTTTTATTCCTTTTATTCAACTTGACACAAATGGCTGCCTAATAAATTAACACAACCTTGATTTGACAAGCTTTTCCCCAGTTGCATTACAATGTCAAGTACCAGGGCCACTGCCTTCAGCATAGCCTTGACCATTTGTCATTTTCTTATAATTAATTACAGCTGTCTCAACCAAGGCTGTACAGAAATGATAAGACTATTATGCAGCTTTCAACATTCATTGTCTAAGGGATTTTCACTCTCTTCATTGTTCTCCAGGGGGCCATTGTCCAATGTTTTGGATATAAAATTAATTTTATCATTAATAGGAATCCAAAGCCCATTTTCTTTCATAACTTAAACTTTTTCTTTCTTCATATTTTGCTAATAGCTTGGATAGCTAAGAATGCAACACATTCTGGTCTTGGAATACACTGTACTTACCCGTGCTGTGTTGGATCACCACGGACTTGAGTGACACTCCAGAATTTTCAGCTTGCAGAAAACACTGGTCTTTCAAAACTTGCTTCTCATCTCAACCACAATTTTTTTTTTCCCTTTAGGGTTCCCAGGTAAGACACATCTAAGGAAAATAAAAAATTCTGTGTTCTAAATTTTGTCATCTAATTTTTCAAATGAATTTCACTTTACAGGTTGAGTGGTGCATATCTATTACTTTTTTTTACATCATCTCGTGAGGCAGATGTCTAAACTTCTGCCAGCTAAGGAGCTAAAGAATGCCAAACAGGACTTTAGCAAGACTCTTTCCTTTCCTTCCCAAAAATCTATCACATGCTTTGAAAAAGTTTTATTCTTACTTATCCAATATTATCTGGATATTTGGATAGAACTTCATGGTAAGTGATTTTTACCATATCATTATATTTGGTTTCTTAATTATTGTCTTACAATAAGTTTCTTCAGCCCCAGCTGGGACTGAAGTCACAACAACCTGAATCAACTCCTCCCTGAGATCTTGAGATCTACACCACGCAGATAAAAGGTACAAAGTGAAAGAACACCACATATTGGGGAAAGTACGCTCAGCTGATTAGAAACAGACCTGGGAGGAGGAACCAAGGAACCAAGGGTCTCTGTTTCAGTGTTCAGCCCCTCATCCAAACCCTCAGCCATGACCTTGCCCAAAGGACCACCTGCCAGCCAAGTTTCCAGCACCACAGAGCATCGTCCCCTTTCCTTTTCCCCAACCGGGCCTTGCTTTGATCACTCTGTGCATGAACTTTCGGTGCACTGCTGCAAGAACTAAGATTTCTTTTACTTTTATTACACAATTAGGTAAATTGGACAGATGTTCTACTTTATTTCCCCACTCTTTACTGCTGGCATCTATCTGTGTCACCCCTCACTGCTCCTTTCAGCTCCCACGCTGCTCCCGTGCGTTACTAATTGTTCTATTTTTGCTCCAATGGCCACAGTTATTGATCGGGCACGGAGGGAATGTTTGATCGACTCCTGCAGCAACACAAACACCCAATCTGTCAGGGAAGGTGCTTCTCCCTCTAGATTTTGTCCTGACCTACATAACTAAGGGCAAATGGGTTCAAGGTCCACACCTATTTTTGCTACGGCACAACTTGCCCTTGTCTCTGCTTTGCAAGGGCAGATGATAAATTCCTGATACTTTCACAACAGGGTGTGGATGCATCTGCCTCGTTATTAGGCACCCTGGATAAATCAAAATCTGGCTATTTTCAGTACAATATTTATTTCCAGATGCATTTATAAGACTATAAATATACTTCTACGTGTATCATAAATAACATTTTAAAGATAACACGTTTTAGACATCTCTCCCTATTTCTGGAAAGCTTCATTCTAAAAAAAAATGTAAAGAGTAAACATTTAGCTGAAACTTAAGCCACTAACCTCAGGAAAATATTATAGCTATTCAACAAAACTATGAAGATATCAGCATTTATAATTCTCTCCCTGAACAAGTTGTCTTAATTGCATTATAAGACTTCTGGCCAAGTAACACAGACCATTTTCCATGAGAGCTTCTAAATGCTTTTGGTTTTGTCCCTAAAGCTTCCAACGAAAGTCTTTCCATTTGTGGATGAAAACACAAACCAAAACGATGCCAAATACTCAATTTTCAATGAGGAAAATACAGCTTTTATCTATTATGTTCTCAACTTTTCAATGAGGACATTCGGGCGCTAAAAAAAAACCAAACAAAAAACAACCCAAAAATCCTCCTCTTAAGTTCTTTATTCTGATTTGAAAAGCTGATTCTTCTCAAAAAAAAAAAAAAAAATTCTCAGTAAAAGTTAAGGAGGTGAGAGACCTCTATTAAGAAAGAAGAGATAGTATAGCAAAAGACATTCTAATAAAAGAGTCCTGAAGTCTTATCTGTGGCAAACAATTTTTGATTAAGTTGATCTCCTTGGCCCAATTGCTTCCTCACTTACAGGTTTTCTGTGCTACATGAAAGTAAAAGAGGTAACTCAAGAACTCTGCAATGCCAAACTTCCTTGACCTGAGCTCCAGTCTGTTCCAGACACTCTCCACTCCACACAGGTGAAACTCCCATTTTTCTGAAGTCCTACTGCCACCAGTTATTATATTTGATGGGTTATCTTTTGGGTAGAAGCATTGCCCTGTTTCGTAAAATCTGCAACAAAATCTGCTACTGTTGAATTTACTGGCAAAGCTTTGCTGGCTCCCTTTGAAAGGAATCAGCCCTTTCCCATGGAACACTGCACAATTCTCCTGTCAACAGAGTCGCATCTCTCCCGTGTGCCTTTGGATATTTGCCTACTTTCTTAAATCCCCATTCCACCTATTTCCACTAATCTCTCTCTCACGAGACTCCCTGGGAGACTTCAGGCAGTTTGCATCTACTTAATAAAACCTTCCTCACTAATTAATCTATTGTTCTGTCAATACCTTGGAAAACTGACTGAAAGATCAAAGTAAAAAGTATTTATATTTTTGTCTAAGATTGTTTCTCCTGCTGCACATTTTTTGTATGCAGTATTTACCATGTCAAAGAATACCTCTACCTTTAAAAGAAACACAATATCAAGATAGACAGGCATGGTTTACTCCCAGAGACACCTGCTATTATTCAGCATCTCCAAGGACAAGTAATTTCAATTTTAAGGAACAGTTAAGCCTGACACCAAATCAGAGTTGCTAATGGTTACAGAAGGATTTTCACAATGAAGTGCTGTTCTCCTTCAGTTACCAAATTGTTATTAATACAACCATTGAAGTAATGCAAGTTTTTATCTTATGCAGTGTGTGAAAGTGTCCTGCTAACAAGAGCTATTCCTGAAAGATATGCATGTCCATCATACACACACAAACCCATCACACACAAATCAGATGGAACAGCTTTGATAACAAAACCACGTCCAGCAGGACATTGAGGGCTTTCTCTGGTTTTATACCCAGCTAATGGATGGCTCAATAAACAGAAGCACCATGTCAGGGGGATTAACCCCTCCCTAGAAACTCTACAAAGTGCCAGTCATGCTGATCTCAGTCTAAGGTCAAGTCCTCGAGGCTTGGAAGGGTGTCTGCAGCTCAAAATCTGATGGTGAGTTCTCCTTTCTAAAGAGGGGCTGCGGGTGGTTGCTCTCATCTCCATCCTCAAGTTCAATCCTGTAATTCAGGTGCTCTCTTGCATATCTAATGTACCTCCTCTGTTGTGGGTTCAGTGGTGCCCTGTACTGTGACAGGATAAAGGATTATGTGAGAGTCTTTTGGTTTTCCACCATCAAAACAGTTTTCCTTGGAATTAATGGTGGTACAGACTCCGTAATTAAAATTAAAGAAAAAAAACAAAAAGCTGATTGAGGCAGCAGTCCCATTTTTGTTTTTTTCAAAACTAAGCAACAAATGACATCCAGACAATTCAACTTGTCAGAAAACAAGACTGAAAAATTCCTCTGGTGCCACCTTGGTGTGCTCATACCCCAGTATTCCAGAGCTGAGGACTCTTAGATTTTCCTGAGGTGCTGCGTGAATCCTCAGCCATTACTCCCAGAAAAATCCCTTTTTTAGCACTCAAAATTCCACTGCCTCTTTGGTGCTTCAATCCTTCAAACATTTGTGTGCTGTTATGTCTCTCTGTAGCCACTGCTCAGCCAAACTCTATGTATTTCACTCTTTTAATGTTTCCTTTTATACGAGTCCCCACAGCTCCCTCTTCCCTCTGAACTACCTCCAACATTCAATACCTCCTTCTGATTCCAGAAATCCGACAATGTTTGAGTTGGATCCTGTTTCCTGCAGTCAGGAACATTCTGTACTGAGTTATTCTTGTGATTTAAACTATTTCTATGAACATATTTTAAAAGTTTTATCTCCCGTATATGGTTTTTTTTGGTGCCAAACTACAGCTGTGGGTGAGGGGGAAGCAGTGATAGGAAATTTAAACACTTAGTCTAGAAGGGTTTGAAAAGCAAGGAAGTCTCAAAGGGAATGGGACTGGGATGACATGATTTCATCAATAATCTCTCTGTATTTCTACAAAATCAAATCTGGCCAGTCAAAATTTTTAGTAAGATTTGTTCAGAAAATTAACATGCTGGTTCCACATCATAACAGTGATGTGAAATTTCAAGTGTTCTGCCAAATTTCACATTTAAGTTATTTTTGAAAACTCCAAAATGCTGCTTCCAGAAGTCTTCTAGTGAAATTTTTAACATTTTGCTTTGAAATTATTTTGGCTCTAGCTTTCATTTACTCTTTCTTTATTGTAAAAAAAAAAAAAAGGCAAGAAAACATCAAAGAAGGAAAGCTTCTCAAAACAAAACCTCAGCTAGGAAAAAAAATTAAATCTCCTGAATGTAGCTTTAAAGAAAAGTTTAAATCAGTCATTTTCACCCTGAATTTCATTATTGCCACAAAGATGAAAAATTTCCCATTTTCATTATGCCCCCCTTTCCATTTCTGTGGACAATGCCATAAACAGCACATATACCTAACCTGTAATTTCTATCTTCCACTAGCATCTGCCAATTTAGTAAATTATAGCTGAGCAAACAAATGTATTTGTCACAGCTGTAATAAGATGTATCCATGGTACCTATGTTGTTTCATTGTTATTAAAGAATGAGAAATCTTAATGCTGGATTAACACTACTCTTGTCTGATTGAGCAATCTACATTATATTTATTTCTGCTAACTCTGATTGAAAGTGTAATGAGAATTGTGAGAATTATTCTGCTTGTCATTCCACTGACTTCCCACTAACCTGTGCAGTCAATAAATTAGTTGATGTACTACAGCACTCAGACTCTGCTGATACACAATGGCAGTAATTTTAGTGGGGCAGAGAAAGCACAAATACTTAGTGACAGACATGGCCATAGTCAATGCTTTGTGGGCTTCCTTCAAACAATGTCAAGCTCAAAAAACACAAAGAACAAAATGCTCGAATACAGAGAAAAAAAAACACCACAAAAAACCCTTTCAGACATTAAACAAGAATGTAAACAACCAAAAAGAAAAATTTATTCTCATGCTCACTAAAACTGTCTAGGACAGCCATGTCTTTGAGTCATGGCACAGACATTTTTCCTTCAGAGACTTAACCTGAAATATATTTCTTCCTTCCTTCCCACATTCCAGTGAGATCCAGTTTAGAAAATAAATTTCATTTAGCAGTCATGAATGAGCTGAAACAAAACCAAACGATTTTGCCTCTGGAGAAGCCATTAGATTATTGGGATCTTTTAGTCCTAGGGAAGGCGTGCTAGAGATGAAATAAAACCACCACCAGACTTTCAAGGGCTCAAGTTCTTCTCTGGCACCATCCCTTTGCTCCCAGTGAGATCTGAAGCTGTGTAGCCACAAACCAAATGTGGCTGCACTGCAGTTATCAGAGTGGGAGATGACCTTTGCCAAAAGGTGCTTTGCTCAGCCTGAAAGGACACTGAAGGTACCTTGCCTCTTTCTTTCATTTTGCACCTCACACAAAGGACAGAAGAGAAATCAAACACTAAATAAAGACAGTGCCACAGTCTTTGAGCCGGATGCAGCAGAAAGAAATAATATATTTGATAAATCACTAAGGGTGACTTGGTCAGAAACATCTTCTGTGGAGCTTATTCTGGATAAATTTTTAAGGACTGATGCCATGCACATTAAACTGACATTACTGTGCAACACAGGAGAAAGAAAACCACTGAGCCACAGCTTGGTCAAGCTTTACATTTCAAGACAGCTGTTTGCTTGAGGGTAACTATGTAAGTACCTTTTTTTTTTTCCCCCTCTTGTAGACAAGGTTTATTCAGTTAAAGAACTGCATAATGTAAATGAAAGATGAAGGAATTTTTCATGAAAAGGTAAACCTTGACACCAAATACTAACAACTGGCATAAACTGCAGTGCCTCCAGGGGAGTTAATAGCAATAGGAATAACAATCTGAATTTCACTCCTGGGAAAATAAGACAGTTGGGTTTGTTTTCAATGACTTGGTGAGTGAGCTTCATTTCTCTTCATATATTACATAATCCAGCTTTATAATTTATTTCAGAGATATAGCCCAACCAGTACAGAAGCTTTATATCTGTTATAATTCTGAGACAAGTAATCTCAAGTTTCCTTATTTCTAATAGAGATATAAGTAATTTACAGGAATAAACCACAGTAAAAATGGTTTACGTGGCAGCTCATACACACACATATGCACCTATGGAAACATTTGTGTGAGGAAAGTGGGAGAAAAGCAAATCTGACCATCACAAGTTACTTTTACTTTGCCATCTGACAACATAAACTATCTGTGAACTTTGAAGACATACACAAGTGGGTATGAAGTTAGCCCAAATAAACTAATTTTACAGCAAGAGAAAAATTCCAAAGGCAGTAGTCTATGAATATCCAATGAATTAGCTGTTATTTTTGTAAAAGGATACAGAATATTAAAAAAAAATCCAACAAATACTATTTCAGTCATTACTAATGCACTGCTTCTGACCCAGGAAAATGAACGTCAGATTTTGGAAGCCTCAAATATAGGCTGTCAAGTTTCTTATTTTGGAATTATGCAGAGAAAGTGTCTGCTAAAATAATAATTAAAAAAAGAAGCACAACTGTATGATTTCACCAAGAATAGATCACAAAATGCTCTATTCACAGCTCTCTGTAGGAAGACAGAAGAGGAAGGAAGGAAGGAAAGTAATTGCTATTTAATTATATCATGAAAACATCAGCTGACATTGCCAGTAATTGTGCCATTCCATGTACGATTTCCAGCCTTTGGAGCTCATGGAAGACCAGACCATGAACACAGAAAAGGCACAGTCCAGTTCAGGCTGCAGCTCTCACTCCCAGAGCCCAACATCCCAAATCACACTTATTTATCACCCCCCACCTCCCATCCAGGCATTTCCAGTCTCTAGGCTCACTCAGACCTTCAGCATTAGCAGGAAAACACTTGGCAAGGGAGTGCCTGACTTCAATTATAGCTCTAATTTCTACAGCTCTCCCCATCCCTACACCTGTCTGGTTATTGCCTCTGCCTTTGATTTTTGGCAGGTGCAATCCCATTTAAGGATTCTCCAGCAAAAACCAACTGCACGTGTTAGAAGGACAGCAGAAAATAGACTGAGAGCTCACAAAGGGATGTAAAATGCTTCTTATTCAATTAACAGCCATGTCCAGAAGACTGGTTGTAGAAATACCCAACCAAAACCTGACTTCCACAGCAAAACTCATCTGGGGGAAGCAGAGGCCTGACAAATGAGTGTAGAGGGCACTGTCCCAGCATTTCTTTGCACTGTTTCAGTGGTCACAGACCTGCTGGATTTCCATTTCACATAAGGCTCCTGAGCTGTGCTGCCCATCAGCAGCCTTGGTTTGCAGATTCTGGGTGTCTCCCACGTACCAAACCCACAGGTGTTTGAGGGGCCCTGTCCACACTCGGGGTCATCCCCCGGCTCTGCTGCAGAGCTGAAGTGTGAAGGTGACTGTGCCACAGTCAGGGCCTGCTGGCTGATGGCCTCCTGTGATGTCCTGCAGCATCTTCTGCTTGGCACAGTGCTCCTCTCATTCCTTCTGCATCCACTGTCTGCCTAATAAAAGGGTTTTATTCTTTCTTCTTCTCTTTTTTTTCTGTTTTCTTTTTTGTCATTTATCCAGAGGCACAGGGTGTTTTTATGACATCTCTGAGCTCATCTGAGCACAGGATTGCTATTCATTCCCATTCAGCTGTGTCAGAATATGTTTGCTGTAGGTCTGGGGCTGCACAATGCAGATGGAGCTTTGTGTGAGGCTCAGGCTCTGTATCTGAGCCTCAGCAGTGCCTTATGTGATGCACTAAACAAGCAGAGCAATGAGCTTCAACCAGCAGGTCTGCAGCACCAACAGCTCCTGCACTGCTGGGTTTCCAGGAAGAGCCCCCCAGCATTCCACTGAGTGTTCTGACAGGCACAAATCAGCTCCCCTCATTTCCAGCAGTTAAACCCTACTAGAATAAATCAGAAAAGCACCAAATATTTTTCTAAAGTCACTGGCCTGCGGAGCAATTGCTTCAGCCACCGTGGGGAAGTCATTCCTTTTCCTTTGTCAGGGGAAACCACAGACATGGAAAAGGAGAGATCAGGATATCACACACACACACAGGATCCCAGACACACCCTGGCCTGTTCCAGCTTTTGTTTGGGGCCTGCTGCAGGCACATCAGATGGCAACTCATTCCATTCAGTTGTGGCAGATGTGCAGTTTTCTCCTCTATTCATTTCATTCAGCTTGAGAGGGTTGTAAAAATTAAAAAAAAAAAAAAAAGCTAAATTGCCTTTCTTACTGCAGACTTTTTCCTTGCAAGACCAGGTCCAGAACCCTGAATCCTTTATCCTCTTTTCTGAATGGCAGAGATAAACAGCCTTATAACTCCTACTCTGCTGGGATGTGTGGGATGAAATAGCACTTGCTACTCGTCCTGCTGCTGGGGGAAACAGAATGAAGACACAGACAAATGAACAAAATAAAGGAATTAGACTTCAGGAGTGCTGAGGCTCTCATCCATATTTGAGGATGCTGCTAACACTGCATATTTCGATTATAGCTTTGGAGTTTGTACCAGGACCTCTCGAAGAGGATTTGGGTTTGGAGCTTGGGGCCAGGCACAACCCCCAGAGAGCTCTGTGCATACAGGTGAGCATTCCTCTGTCTCTGCACCACTTTTCATCACACAACTTCACAGCCTGATTGTGCTGTTGGTTTTGATTGAGTTCATGCAAACACATTCAGACCAGAACATTCCAAATCACCAGCTTTCAAGTGGAGCCAAATGGAAAATGCAATGTAAGCAATGAAAGGCAGCTCAGGGTTTTTTGTACTCCAACTTATGCAAATGGTTTGATAAACTCATTGAGAATTAATGCATTTTGTTGTTTGTTTTGGAAGTTTTCTATTCTTCTCCGAAAAAAAAGTATCAGTACTGTATAATACCATCATGTCTTCTCTAAAATAAATCTCCATAATAAAAGACCTTGGATCCTCCAGTCAAAAAAATTATTTTTATAGGCCTCTTTCTATAACCAGACTTCACCATGTGAGAGGATATGGATGTGGGATTGAACTCCTTTTCATTTTGTATAATAGTCAATAATGGCTAATCACATATTGCATTTTTACTTGGGGGAAATGATCTCATTACATCAGTTTTTGATCCCCCATGATTCTTGAGACTCAGTAAATGAGAAGGTTTCCAAGTGAGTAACTGCATTCTTGATGAAACTGATTTCTTTTTATATAATCCCATAAAAGACATCTCTCCTCATATTAGTTGTGAGCACTATGTAATATACAGTGTTTCATCATTAGCCAGCCTAAATGGACATCCATTGGATTAACATTATAATGTTTAAATTTCTCCTGCAAAATAATACATTAGAGATTATTGCTGTAGTTTTTGCTCCAAGGCACTACTGCTGGTAATCAAAATCTCATTAAAAGGAATTCATATATTCTGTAGCCCAGAGGATCTCGATTTCATTCCTTCCCCTGTCCCTGTGCCTCCCATGCACTGATTTATATGGGAGTTTTACCTAAGGAAAAACTGTCCAATTTGGCTCTTTTAAGAGCAAGTGTCAGAGGTACAAATGGAATTAGACACCAAGTTGTTTACATACACTGCAGAGCTCTGGGAAAAATCTCTTTTTGCCAATTTAAGTGAAACTTTTAAATTAATAAGAACTTTTTTAACACACACACTGCTCTGATGTATGGTCAGATAAGAACATCCTTTGACATTATAATCTATTTGACTAGAAGGTAACACAACTTTAGAGAGATATCCGGCCTTGTAACTAACCACTTTATCTTCTGGTTTTGCCTCTCCTCTTTGACTACATTTCTTTCAAATAACTGATTACTTTTAAACTTCACTCAGTGATTACTGGAACTGAATCCTATTGAAACGAAATGTGAAGTTTTCTGGATTTTAACTAGTGTGGTATTTGCATGTCACCAAGCAGAAAAAATAGAGGGTAGTTTGCAAGAATCAAAAACTCATTAATCCTTTTATTTTTTTTGCTTGAACATCGAGATTATAATGAGAATATCTGCACTGTTTAATTTTCAGGAGAACCAGATCACTTAATTTTTCTCCTCTCCATCAGAAAAAGATATGCAAGAGACACCTTGGCTGAGCAGAGCTTCTTGTGTAGTTTGTGTTTTTTTCTGTGTTTCAGATAAGTCTTCTGTGATCTGCTGTGGTACAAAAACACCAAAGTGCTTGGTCCTTCAGGTAAAATTCTTGTACCTTTCTCTCCATCAGCAAGCTGAGACAGCTCTCCCAGGGCAGCCTGCACTATTGGTATTTTGGTAGCACTTTATGGAAGATTAACTGATGATCTACTTTCACTGGGGATACAATTTATTCTGTCGATGTAAACACACCAAAGGTGCTAAAAGGTATCATTGACCCTTGGGAAATGAAGTTCCTGTGCCTCTTCTTGCTGACAGTGGAGTCCCAGATGGAGTCTGAGGGGAAGACCAAAGTGAAACTTGAGTCCAGAACTCAAGCCGTGTTCTTCACCCTTGTTTGAACCATAACTGTCCTCTTTACTAGGGATAGTATTTTAATATTCTAACCCACACTGGTAATTCAAAGCCCACCTTAGTGAACTTGATTCTGCATCTGATAGACCTTGTGTTCAGAGAGCATTGTTTCCTTCAGACAATCACAGTGTACAGCCCAATTTGAACATTATTAAAAATCAAACAAACAAATCCAACCAGGTCTTTGTTTCAATTTCGAATTCTGTAAATTGTATATCAATATCCAAACCCAGCAGATACAACATGCTGAGATTCCCTAGGAACCCGTCCTATGTCATTTTACAAATTGATTACCTCAAATACTATTTCAAAAATAGATTTATTACACTAATTTCTTGAGCTCCCCATTTTTCTCCTCTCTGGCTTAGCAGTGGCAAGGTGGTGACGAAGTAGTTTGATAGAGCAGCATTAGGAAGGGTGCAAATGGGTGAGTCTTTGAACTGCTGGAGTGGCACAAAAATATTGACCTCAATTTTCAGTCAATTTGGAATCCTGAAATATTTTTAAGATGAATGTGATGCTTGAGAGCTGTGGGAGGATTTGAAAAGCTCTGCTGCTTTATGCACCTTTTGGCCCCTTTGAACTCCTGTGCTGTTCCCACCAAGTGCAGGAATGCTCTTTGTTTCCTGAGCCCAAGCTGACAATTTGCATTGCTCAGTTTGTTTCCTTGGCTGGAAAAAACTTCAGAGAGTTCCATCCCCATCTGTGAGCTGAGAATTTTCTTTGTACTTGCTAATGTAGGGAACACAGTTTAATGACCTTCCCAAGTGCTAGGAGTAATTAATCACTAATTGTTTTTAGAAGTAGGTTTTCCAAGGTACCAGTTTGGACTAAGCTTGTTTACTGATGCTCACTCACCCATATAATTCACATCTTGCAACTAAATTCACTTTTTCTTTAATATAATGAGGTCTTAGAAAGCACTCTACGGGTTTCCAAAATGTTTAGAGAAAATACCAGAGGGGCACATTGGTATGTCAATAAGCATTTTATTTACCTCACATTGAGCACAGGGACTTGTAGCTGGAAAAGGATATAACCCCCAATTCAGGAAGAGCTGTTCAAAGGCAATCTTGTTCATGGTCCTTCAGAGCAATGAGTTCTAAGTTTCTTAACCTCCTGTCACATCTATGATATTTCACTGCCTCTCACTGAGTTTAAACTAAGCTTTTTTGCACCACATTTTAAGGCTCTATAAAGTTCTGCACTGAAAGATGCCAGAGGTTTATCAAGTTGGCTGTGTCTAGTAAGAGATTTTCTATTGAACTTCATCAACAGGAAAGTAATAATGGGCTCAGAGGGGATGGTGTTCCTCGAACTTAGGGAGGAATTGCTGTGCCTGTGCCTTGCAGCACTGCCAGTGCTGACATCAGGACTGAAGCACTTGTTAAAGCTGAAGCAGAGGATTAGTACCAACAATTTTAGTGAAATTTCTAATATTTAAACACTGAGCATCACAGCATCACTGAGTTCCTTAAGAAGATCTTCCAGTTAAGATTTTTTTAAAAAAATTCCTCTGTGTAAGAAGATGCTTAAATTGTGGATAAGGAGTAGGAAACCTTTATTTTAATAGCACTATTCATATTTTTGTTGTTACAAAATTGTTTCAGGTGAAATATTTTTCCTCCCTTCCATTGGAAATTGGAGGGTTTTTTTTCTCTGATATTATTGGGAACAAACTTTCACATACAAGGAATTCTCTTACATTTATCTACCCAGATGCCCCCATTACCATAATATATGGGTGCTGCTTCCTATCTGTAATACTTACATCCATGTACAAAGACCTAAAAGGAAAATATTTTTCCATTAAATCCACCGACCCTTCTTCTGGGAAAGAAGTTGAATGTTCTCATTATGACTTCTTGTTCTCTTTTTCTGTATGTATTTTTAATTTTAATCACATCTCAAATTGGCTTCATCTCATCTCAACTACCTTCGTCCTACAGCTATCACTTTTGTCTGCTTTTTCTGAAAACCAGGGTTTGTGATTTTGGAAAAAAGAAATAAACCTTTTTCTCAAGTTTTATTTCATTGTTCTTATTTCATTGTTCTGTGCTTTGCTTGGGAGGCTGTAGCTTGAGGACAGAAAGTTACATTGATGTGCGAAGAGGATGAAGCAAACTATAGGAATTCACATTTTATAAGAAAATTTTAATTTTGCTTCAATTTTCGTCCCAGACAGAATTCACTTTCCAGAGTTTGTGCTCATGACAATTATTCTGAAATTCAGAATCCCTCCATAATCTCTCTTGTAGTTTTTTTCCTTATGAGTTTCATTTGAAATTGGTGATTATTGAGCATTAGTCAAGCTGCCTTCCCCCTAAATGCCTGCAATTCAGTATTTTATATTTGGTTTCATGGTCCAGATGCTATTTAGAGCTATATTTATGCTCACAACTGGAATTGTAAACCCTCCTCTAGCCTCTGGCTAAGGGACATACGTGCTGAGCCAGATGTTTCGTGGATATGGAGGAAACCATCTCTTAAATAGATGACCTGCTTAGCCAAGGATCTTTTTTTCATAAAATGTCAGGGGATGAAAACACTGCTAAGAAATCCTGTCTGAAACATGATTCTGTTGTTTCTTTTTGTCTGCCAAAGCAGTTCTGGAATACATCCTTATCCCAACATTATAGTCAGGATACAGAACTGTATCTTACCACTTTCTCATCCTGTGCCGTAACATTTGGGAAAGACTTTCTCTCACATGAGCCGCCCTCAGAGGGACCTGTGGTCCTTATCCTGGTTTGCTTTTCCTGTAACTGCATAACCCCAGGCTAAACACAAATTACTCCTAAAGTAATTTGCTTAAAGTACCTGGGTATTATTTCCCTGTTTGGAAAAACTGCTGTCATTCTAGATTGGAAGACAGTCTTTGAATAGATCATATCACCTCATAATTTTTAAGGCACTCACTGAAAAGAAAACCTCAGAAAACTGAGGAGTCAATTCATCTATCAGAGATGGGACCTGCACAGTTGTTCAGGACCATGACAGCAGATGCTTCTGCTTTAAGCTGTTCGTTAAAATGCTTTCCACTCTTAATACCTGAGGAAAAAGTTAGATTCTGGTGAACTTAATGCCACTGCCAAATAATTATTGTGACATTGGGTTGAACTATAGATACCATGACCATTCCTTTCCCAACTCCTCAATACTTGAGCATTAAGCTCCTTGAGCAAAAATTTAGCTTGCAGCAATATTCCCAATTTTTCAGTGGAGGTAGAGTGCAGTTATGAATTATCTGTGTTGCAAAGGGAAAGGAGATGATAAACAAGGAATTAGGTAGATCAAATCACAGACCTTAGGATGCTCATAAGGTTAACAGCAGAACAAGGTAAATGTGATTTGTTCATTTCTCACAGTAACTATACCTCACTTTCTATCATACAGTGTAAAGTTCAGGCCAAAACTAATGCTGCAGTGGGACCTGATCTCACACCTGCAAATCCAGGAAGCAAAAACTACAGAGGGAAGGACCCAGTTTGCCCACTAGGAAATGGTGCTACCCCACCACCTGCTCTTCCCTTCCCTATTCCCTGCATCACACAGGCACATGTGTGACACCTCTGCCAGTATGGCCAAAACGCCATTTCATTTGACATGTGTCACCCTTATCCTCAATTGTTTCTTCATGACTGAGCACAGAGCCAGGAATATGATTAACTGTGAAATCTAATATATGTCAATTTATCTGCCACTTGCTGTTTGTAGCATATTGTGAGTAAAAGTGTAAACTTCCTCATTTTTTCTTATCCTTCACTCATGTCAGAAATGCCAGATTCCTGAGCTGTACAGTCAGAGGAAAAATAACTGAAATGTCCTTTCCTGAATCAATCCTGTCTCTGCTGACATGGCAAGATGTCACAAAACCTGAAGATGAAAAATTGCTTACTGTACACAACAGCAAATTAATAACAGTACAAACATTGCAGCCAAATCCTGCAGGTGTTACTGAGATCTGATGCCCATCAGCTCCAGCAGAACCTAATCCATTAATCCACAGGCTGCATTCTTCCCATGCTGCTGTCATAATCATGCAGAATCCATAAGGGATTTGCAATGCCAGAGCACAGTGAAATTCACCTCTGGGCACAGTGTTTGCACCTGTAAACAAACCCAGCAGAGTCCAGTTTGGTACCTCAGAAGAAGGTTTATGTGCCACCTCATTACTGCAGTTTCTGGTGTTTCAAGCTGGCCTAATTTGCCTCCCATCAAGGTAATTTGTATCCTGTAAAAGTCACTGGTAAAATTCACTCGTTTGGTTTGAACAGACTCCAGTTGAAAGCAGAGCACTTCTGAGGGGCCCTGTCCAAGGCTAAGAGTCATCAGTGACATAACCATTAGAGAAAGGATTTTCTTTACACTGTCACAGCCTGCTGAGGCCTAACCAAAAAAAGTCCCACTGTCCACAAGTCAAACAACAGAAACTTGTATTCTCCTGAGTTTTCTATCTAAACACCCAGGGACAGGAGAAAAGGAATGATTACTACTACTACTACTACTACTACTACTACTACTACTACTACTATTGCTATTAGTACTATTACTATTATCCTAATTTTGCAGATGGCAGCTGAGGGTAGCACCCTATCCAAAGTATCCATTCCTGTACTTTAGAAACACATTTTCTCTTCCAGGGTTGCTCTCTCAAGATATCTGACAGACTTGTGAAAAAAGTCTGCTTTGTACAAGTATCTATGCTATGGTACAAGTATCTCAAGGCTCATTATTGCTTCCATTAGAGACAGTGGAATCCAGGGAGGGCAGGAGTGGGCTTGAAATAGTAAAAACAGTGGAGAGTTGCAGAAAAGGGGCACAAAATTCCACATGAGCAATTGCTTGGGTGCAGCTTCTAACCCAATCCAGCAACTTGCCAGCCATTATTAATGTTTTTTCTGCTGTTTGGTTTTCATTTCTTTTTGATTTGCCCAACACCACGAGGTAAGTAAGTTTGGTTAGTGAAGGACAATGCACAAGGAAAGCTGTGTACCTAAAAATCAGCAATTTATTTAATCACTTGTTCTCTGCTCATTCAGCCAAGGAATAATCCAATCCAGAAGCACAGCTGAATTCATCCAGTAGATTTTGATTTATATTAATGAAAGAGAAAGGCTCTAAAGCTTCCCTGCATTAGAATTACCTTAGCACGGGGTCAGCACCTGTGCCAGCCTGTCACATCTCTTCCCTGCCTTCCCTCAACTTTTCTGACTTAGGAGTTATTCAACGGCCAAGTTCTCCAAAGAAGCTTGTGACCCTTGTTGATAAAATGTTTCTCCCCATTATAACTGCTGGAAAGTTGGCAAAATCAATTGTTTCTGTTATAATGTGGAACACTTTCAATTCTTATCTGCAGAATGTTGTCTGACTTTTCCAGAAAGAAAAAAAAAAAAAAAGGTTTTCTATCACTTATTAAAACTACAGAGCCTGTGTCTGGAAGCTTTCTACTGGGCCTCCCTCTCAAATCCTTGTGAATTCTGCCTGGAGAATGGCAGCCAGCCCAAATCTACATGAAACTTCTATTTAAATATGACATTCAAAGCGAGTTTGAAATGTGACAGGTATACAAAACAATACCTCAGAGGTTTTGTCCAAGAATCTTAACTAAACATTTTTCTGAAATTGGAAAAGGTTTGCTAATTCAGTTTTGAAGCTCTGTTCAAACAAAGGTCTTTGGAATAAGAAACACATTCTCTGAAACTCCCTGGGGAATTATGAAATATCTGTTTGTGTATTTATAGAAATATTATTTATAATATCTAAATAATATGCAATAGATAATATAAATAATATTTATAAATATTATTTATTAGATTATAAACGTTCTGTATTTGTTTGTTTAGAAAGACACAGTTTTTCACAATGTTTGACTATAACAAAAATACATAGCATCCTGTCATCACAGGACTGGAATGATCTTTGGCCAAGGTAATTAATGATCTTTGGCCATTTTCCTAACTTAAGTTAGGTTTTAAAGTCCTGCGTTTTTGGGGTAATTCTCACCACAGATTAAAAACTGATATAACTAGCTAAATGACAGTGTCAACTTTGACCTCAACCAAATCTTCCCTCATTTACCCTGGAAAAGAAAAGAATTTTTGGAAAAAAAGGTAGAAAGTGACTGATGATGTGTGTGAGATGCACTTATTATGCAGGATGTTTAACTGCAACAGCAGAACATTTCTTGCATAAAACAGAGTAAGAAACAAAGTTGTACATCTTCCATAGAGTTTCAGATCTACGAGTGAACAACACAGTGTGTGCTTTTCTGTCATGGGACAAGGCTGACCTTGAACACAGGGAAAAAGGGAAAATGCAGTGATGTGCCAGAGATGATTAATGGGAAAGAAGAGAGAGCTCTTTCCAAACAGCATTAGTGACCAGGTAGGGGAAACTGTGAAAAAGCCTTGAAACACATCAATGCCCAAGCCAAGAGAGCACACAACAGGTCCATCCCCTGGAAAGCTACCTGCTTCTTTCCTCTGTAATCCATCCATCACCCCTTCCACAAGACCTCCACAGAGAATCTTTCCCAGGCTCTGATCTGATAAGCGAAGCCAAATAGGATAACAAGGTAAGGAAACCTCACCACACTCTCGTCTCAGGTGGAGTCACTGCAGAGAGGAAAACAGAGACATTATGCTTTAAAAAGAAAAAGAGACCAGAAAAAAAAGGTGAGAAAATTTAATATGGATTCTCTTATCTCTGTGCTCATAGGTGCTACTGGCTGCCACCTCATAAAATGATCAAAGAGCTCATAAAACCATTCACCTTCAAAGGCTTTTGCTGTGCCTGGGACAATGTGAAATCAAGCCACAGGTGGGGTGGTTCCAAACTAACTCTGTAGGTGTGGAACGAGAGCAGAACAAGTGAGGAGAAGTGCTGAACCCTGAAGCCAAGAGGAACCAGCAGCACAGCTGATCTGAACCCCACACTTGTTATTTCCTGCCAGTGCCCTGTCCCTGGGTGTGAGCGAGATCACTCTGGGGTTTTTTTATTCCCCACCTGATGGATGAGGAAATGACTGTGAAACAGAACAAAGCAGCAATGTGCAGCAGGGTGATTGCAGCTTCCAGCTTTGCTTCTTTACCCCTATTGTATTCTGCTTTTCTTTGATTTCTTTTCATTGTTTACATTTCAGTTTTGAACTCAGTAAAAGCACCAGCAATTTGACTCTGGGTTCTGCCATGGGGCAACACCTCCATCATGGCCTTTCACTTGTGGAGGAATTTGCTTTGCTTCCTAGGCAAGATTCTGCTCTCAGATGTGGTAATTAATTTTCTGTAAACTAACTGAACATTTTGATACACAGAGAACTCAGCCTTTGCTCAAGTTGTGTGATGAGCCTAAAAGTGGACATTTAGATTTCGGTTGACCTGTGACTCTGATAAAGAATTTCTTTACACGGATCTCTATGTTGCCTTTACATTTGCTTCTGTTCCCATTCCACACTCCTGGACAACACACAGTTTAAGACAATATTCCACCTGTTTAGGTGACTTGCTTTCCATCCATTGACTCCAGTCCCCTACAGAGTTGGGATATTTCTAGTCAATGGTCTTATCTGTACAACAAACCTGCTGCCTCAAGCTCATCTCCTTGCTAATACAAAAATGTTGAAGTTTTCTGCAAGTATCTGCAAAAGCCAATATGTGAGTAATAAGAGAGCTGAAATGAGTATTTTTGTCTGCATTAAAGAACTTGAATTCCCCCTGCAGCTCCCTGAACCATTGGCAATCATTACCCTTGTTCCTCCATGCATTGTTTTTTGCCAGTGTTTATTATTAATCCTGTTCTTCTTGCTGCTGGATGGATTTCAAACCATCCTAAGCAACAAAGAAAAGTAAATTGAAATTAGCATTATCTAAACTTGTAATTAAAGTAGTATTAATTTTTCTTCAGTGAAAAATTAAAGGGAAAAATCTCATACTTGAAAAGAGAAAATACGTTGTCACATTTAAAAGCCAAAGTTAATTGTGAATTATGGATCATTTGAAATAAAGCACTACAAAAGTACCCACCAGGCCTGTATCCAAAGTAAAAATGAATTTATGACAAAGTTGATATTGACCCATCATTTATAAGGTCTGTTAAATTCATCTTAGACTGGGCTTCTAGTGGAAGATGATTTATTAAACAAAGTAATATAAAATGCAATGAAATAGATTAAGTCTCTTTTTGAAATATTGTTATCCATTAGATCTGGTAAATTTAAGTCTGTTTAAACATGAAATACCACTTTAGCAGATACTCCAGCTCCTACCTAAATGTGGGGCTGCTAATGCTTAGTCTCTTACATTGAAAAATCTTCGTCAGGAGAAGAGATGGCAGTAATGGTTTTATTTATTTGGGGCTTTAAATTAATCATCTTTAGGATATCTTAACAATTGCAAATATTTTCTGCCTCCACAAGGAATACAGAGTTTATTTAATTTAGATGCAGAAGTGAGGCAGCTCATGTCCCACTCAGATAAATATTTGGGAAAACCTGGGATGTCTGATAAGTTTAAAGGAAGACAAACACTGAGGGACAGAGCCAGGCACACACATTAGAGCCTGGGAATGAACTGCAGGGTGTGAGGAAGCTCAGTGAAACCAGAGCATCCTTCACAGCACTCTCTTGCTGCTGAGGAGGAGGAGGATGTTCCTCACTGCTGAGCTGTGGGTGCTGTGAGCTGAGAGGTCCTGAGCATTTCCTGCATAGCCTTACCTGGATCTCTGGTTCCTAATCTGCTGCTACAAGCACTAAGATTCATTTCTTGCAATAAATCTCTGGTGTAGGGGCTTGAATGGTTTATAGCCTTGCTTGTCTCTGTGTTCCAACAATAGTAATTCTGTTGTAATGACTCCTGTAAAGATATCATTTGAATAGTAATGTTTTATCACTTTTACTTTCGCCTATTTTCCAGAATAATCCATTCTCTTATCTCACTTATACTTTTCAGTCTTTGAATATTTCTAAGCTTTAGTGTTTGTGAATAACACCAGATTCTCATGGCCACAGGAAAACTGGTTCCTCTTTTTTAATTTATTCATAATTAAAAGTCTCGTGTTAGTGACAGTTTTCAAATCTGGCATGACATTTTTATAATCTAGTTAATATCTCACAAGGTTTCTCTGCACTGCAGCCTGGGAATTATGCAAATTAAGACAAGGTAAAAAAGCACTACCTCAGTGTTGTTTAATCATAAAGCTATGACTGAAGAATTATTTTGTTTTTATTACAGGAAAACTACATTATAGGTTTTTGCCAAAAGCAGGTGATAGCTCAGTACATTCTGCACTGTAAGAGTTCTCCTTCTCACACAGGCAGATACAATCACAGATTCACTGCCACTGCAAATACACCTGGCCTTAGTCCAAAGCTGGTGTTGAAGTTAATAGAAAGATTCTGTAATGGCCTGGGATCAGGCCCTTTATAAATATAATTGACTGTCATCCTTTTCTCCCATTTATTTCTGTGCCTCTTGGCATTTTGCACTGCAAGATCTTACACATACAGACATGTTGGCACACCCTGTGTTCAGCAGTGTCTGCAGGGGCCACATGTGCTGGAGAGAAGGTGCTAAATGGGCAGTTGGTTCTTTATAATGACTCTAAAGTTTTAATTTTGTGTCTCTACAGTTAATTACTGGATTCTTATCCCTATATTGGGTTGGGATTCGTGATTCCCTCAGTGCAAGGCCAGCTAGGAAATGCATCACAGAGGTAATCCATGCATCTCGTTTATCCCTGAGTGGAGATTTTCTTTGGCAGAGGCAGTTCAGCATCTCCACAGAGCTCTACTTAAAATAAAGCAGTATGGTTTGGTGCATGAAGGGCTGGTAGCTCAAGGATCTGTGCTGCTCTGTCATTCTGCTGCATCAGGGACGAGGGGAGTGCTGAGGTTTGGCCTTATCTTTTACAGTAGAGGGGAGGAGGAAAAGGAGAGTCTGGCCTATATTTGGAAATCCCAGGGCTGCCAGTGGAAAAGGATGGACAAGAAGAGAGGATTATGCATTCCTTATGCAATCCCTGCAGCCACTGGAGCTCTCGTGTGAGTGGAAGCAAACAGTGCCTGCGTGAGCAGCCTCGAGCCCAGCCCTGCAGCCAGGTGATTTATGGAATATTTGCTTTTCCTGGCCAGCCAGCCAGCAGGCCCCTTTAAGCTGCATCATTTCTGTGTCACTGGAGAGTCTATTATTGCTCCAGTCTCTTGCTCATTTTCACTGCTCTTTGTGATAAGCGAGGGCCAGGCAGGATTCATTACACTGAGATTGTCACAAGTTCCTACAGTGTCTGCCATCACCGGGTGTCTTTGGCCTTGCAAATCGTTTCCCTACACATGTCCAGGTGGCCCAAAATCGTAGGAAGTTCAGTTACCTAGTGCCTGTATTTTCTTAGTGTCTTATGTAATATCCAGAACTGGACAATTCTGCCCAGGAGGAGTCTTTCCCAGATCTGTACAGAAGAGCTCCTGCCACTGCAAGCCTCAGACCAGCTATATAAAACTGTCTTGTTTCTCTGGGACAGGGCACTTGGGACTTTATTTTGGGGACATCATGTCAATGATCAGTTGTGCCTTCTGATACAAAAGCTGACCCGAGGCTCTTCCTTTCCTGTCACTTCCCTTCATCAGAAATGAGAGTGAAAGATGGAAAGTCAAATCAGTGCAAGGGAGCCAGGAAGTGCACAGGTTGTGGGAGTGTGCCTGTGCTTCCTGCTGTGAGGGGCTGAGCTGAGTGCTATGAATTTTGAAGAGGTGGCACTCAGAAATGGGCTTTCATTCAAAGCTCGATGATGGAGCTGAGGATTGTCCATGGGGGATGGCTGACTGACCACTGGGCTCCAGTCCAGACTCTGGCTGACCACTCCTGCGTAAGCTAAATGCCTGACTTCTGTTGGTCTGCCCCTGTAAAATGCACTTCCCTGATTCGGGCTGCACTGCCCCAAAAGCAAAGGGAAGCTGTGCAAGGAATTTTTGTGCAGTGATGAGTTCTGTCTCACAGCAGCACAGCAGTTCCCCTGAGTTCCAAACCATCCTGTTTGCTTGTTGCAACACTGAGCTTGTTGCTGCCTTGCAAGGTCTGTGTGCCCAGTGCTCAGTTTGGGAAACCTCTTTTCTCCAGCTGTACGATGACTGAGCTATAAACCTTCCCAATTTCTTACAGAATTGTAATTTGTGCCAGGCTGCAGAACAACTGCAGCAGCTCCACTAATGGCAAAGTCAATTCAGAGTGAGGGTGTACAGAACACAGCATATGTGTGTTCATACTACTGTAAACTGGAATGAAACTTGATTATATAATTTTAAATGCCATACATTCACTACCCTCATAATAGTTTGCAAGTATCTGGTGGCAGATATTAATTTCCATACCAGAATAATTCTTATATAAGTGAGAAATACCTTTAGCATAATTTATGAAGGTTGCTTAGCTGATATTTACAGCAACTGCAGTAAATCCAAGACGCAGTTTCAAATACAACTCACAGTATGTCCCTAAGATGTAACCTAATACTGTCAGGAAGTGTCAGCTTTAAACAAATAACTCAACACAACACTGTACTAAATAAAGATTATGACAATCTAATGCTGATCTTCAAATTTGAGATGTTTAGACACAACAGAATTTATTTTTTTCTTTTTTAAAGGAAGAAGGTCAGACAGAAAAGCAGCATTTCAGAGGTCAATCAGTTCACAGCCCTCCAGCATATTTTGCCTCATCTTAAAATTTCACTACAGAATAAAAACATTATGCACATTTATCTTGTCCTACCAAGAGGGGAACAGGAAAGGTGATGCAGCATCTAAGTTTTGGTGAAGTCAGTAACTTCACTGTTTGTAGAAAATAATCCCCCCAAACTGTGAAGTTACTTTAATTTAATGATAATGGTTAATTTAATGATACAGCCCACAGTCATTGCATTGTCTGTTATTGCATTTAACAAGATCATTGATGTTATTTTTTTTCTGCATACCCATCTTCTAGGTTTTATTTTCACATATTAATGTTACAGTGAGAGCCACAATCCCAAACAACCTTAATCCCACCTTATTTGATTTCTCAGTGGCCAAAAAGGGTTAAGGCCAAACAAGGCAGAGCAGGGAAGTGGTAATGCTGATGTCACACAGCAGCTTGGTACCAGAACCAGAAAGAGAACCCAGAGCCTTCTCTCTTAGATAACACTGTCACCAGCAATAAACACCAGTTGTAGGTTAACTGGTTGATGAGCACACACTGGTTTGCAGCAGGGACAAGTGGCAGGCCCAAGATTTCTCATCTTGTCATAACTGCTCCTTGTCAAGGGGAGAGATGTGTTGAGAGAAATGTGTTGCCTTTGGAGATCCATTTTTGAGAAGGAAGGAAAGGGGTCAGCAGTCCCCTGAGGAATGTGGATTTGGAAAAGAATGAGAAAATTCCTAATAAAAGGACTTCATAAATATTTGGTATCTGAAAAAAAAAACAAAAACAAACAAAACCACAACAAACCAAATCCACCCCCAAAATGACAGAATGTAATACTTTGATAACCATTAGATTTTAGATCACTGGTAAACAGAGCATTGCTTTCCAAAGCAAGATCTCCTTTTTTTCTCCCACTCCCAGCTCTTTTTAATTTGCTTAATCAATGTTGCCACTGTAAAGACTTGAGAGCGGCTTTTTTTACCATTTTAAATGCATTTACCTGTAAAGTCAAAATACACTTTGGAGTGTTCCACAAAAGCAGTGCCAGAGGCAGTAAAAGATAAGACCACAGGTGCTCTACACTGTTCAGCTGTGGCAGCTTCACAGGAACTGCAACTGGAGTTTTGTTTAGAAACAGGTCCAGTTGTAAACTCACTCCTCCATCTTCACTAAAACATCAACCAAGATCGAGTGAATAAACCCTCACTGGTATCCCTGGCTCCCCTGGTACCACAGAGCCAGACCCTCAGGAGGTGAGCCCTAAAATTTAATTTTGTGTGCTCTGATTATATTATTTGAGCCAGTGCCTTCACCAAGATATACACCAGGATCTCTGAGGTGAAACTTCCATAACACACAAAAAGTGTGAGGTTTTCTCATGCAGAACAGCTGTTCTCCTTTACCTGTGCCTCCAGGAACAGGGCCATTTTATAAATAGATTTCATTTCAGCAATTAAGCAAGATGTCTTACCAGCAAGGTAATGTTTCAGCAGCTTGTGTGATTGCCTTAATAGAGTTCAAACACTCTTTATCCCACTGCTTTGATCCACCAGCCTGGAATTACATCCCTATTTCTTAATGCTAAATGCAAATTTTGTTTTCAGGTTTGTCCCATCTTCCCTTTGCTATCAGATTGCTCCCCTTTTGTCCCTGCTGTAGTAAGGCTGTGATAATGACTCATGATTAACCACATGTTCATACACCACTTAAAAGGCTGGCCTTGGGAAGATGGTATTTTAGAGAGGAAGAAGTATAATAAATTGTGAAGTAAATTATTATTGTGAAGTACATTATTATGAGACAAGGAACAGCTTAGGTAAATAATTAGTGTCTTACCTTAGGCCATGACAAGGTGTGAATCAGAGGTACCTTGTCATGCTACAGCCAAAAAAAACTGCCCAAGCATAACTTAGATGTCCATGGGGAAGAGACAAATTACAGCCCATGCTGCTGTTTACTTTTTATTCTCCTGGCTCTGCTGAAAAGAAAATATGATATTACAGCTGACTAGAATTCCTGATGGAATGTAATGGGTCATAACAAGTGTATCAATTGAGCTGGTACCTCCCACCACTGGAAAAATTAAAAGGCCTGCTTGTGCAAAAGCTCTGATTTCAGCAATGTGAGTCACTGCACTTCCCTCTTCAGGGAGCTGGGCCAGTTCTCAGTGCCTGGGTTCCCAGGGCTCTGTAATGCTTGATGCCTCCCACTCCCCAGACAAGTTGGTGTTGTGCTGATGATGGTACTGCCTAAATAACTGGGAAGTGATCTCGTGCAGAGAGTGTTAACCTAATGCTTAGTGAGATTAGGGAAATAATTAATTGTGTCTCCTCAAGACATAACTGGCTGGTGCAGAAAGGAAATTGCTTTTCCTTCAGAGTGGGGAGAGCACACCATTGAGGGATTTTAACCTCACCAGGCAAAGACAGAACAATTTTTGCTATTGCACATCCCAAGGTGGGGAAGCAGGAACAAAAGGAGAGCATTGGAGAAGTGACCAGAGCTGCTGGAGCCTCAGCCCCCAGCAGTGGCCACCGGCCCTGTCCCTTCACAAACCTGCTGGCCTCTGACCAACCCTGCCTACACATGGAGGTGCAAAGGGTTTGGAATAAATCACTGGGATTTCTGCAGTGCTGATGCTGCTCTGGACAAGGTCTGGTTGTCTGCAGAAGCTGGTCCTGCCAGTGTAGACACGAGCACTGCCAGGTGGGATACAGCCAACATCAAACCCCATTACAACCTGGGGAATCATTTGGGGGCTGTGCATATCCAGCCACTTCCCCTTCACTTCCCTTTGCAGCACAAGAAGAGCTACTGTGGCCAAAAACCAGCAGGGAGAACTTAGAGATGAGGAGTTTTATATTTTTATATTAATATTTTTAAATGGTTGTGCTGTAATTGCTCAGGAAACCGTTACTTAAATGTAAATTCCATGAGCAAAGGAAGATAAAACAGGCATTCAAGGCACATTTGGTTTGCACTGAATTAAAAAAAAAGGAATTATCTGTTCAGTTGAACAAGTTTTCTAGCCTGCAAAAATGCTGTAGATCTCTGTACTTGACATGTAATACCCTTTTGTGATTAGATTATTAGTTGAATGAATAACAGGATAATTTCAATTAATTTCTTTCTGTTTTTACTGCATAGATTAAAAAAAGAAGGAAGTTGGAAAAGGGTTGTAGATGACCTGTTGGGTTTAACTTATGAATCCATCAGAACCACATTTTAGTAGTCAACTGCAACAACAGGTCCCTTCCTAATAGTCAAAAGAAATGTTTTCAGTACATAAAATAAGATAAGAAAAAAACATTTTCTGGTCTGAAAGGACAATACTCTGTTGGGGTAGGGTGGAGTGAGGAACAGTGTGAAAAGAAACAGGCAGAGGTGTGTGTGACCGTGGAAAAACTACAATGAAAGGACAGGAAAAATATTCAGAGGTTGCCTGCTCAGACCCTATACTTGATTCCCACTGTGCTTGGACTTTTACCACACAATGTCAGCAGGCACCTGTTCCAGCCTCTGAAAATAAACCTAAACCACTGGCTGTGTCTCAGGGAGAAGATATTACTTTATTTTAAAAGAATGGTTGTTAGTTTTAGAAGTGAACTTTTATGTCTTCTATTCTAAAAAAGAGGAAAAACCAAGTGCTGCAGAGGTCTTGGTCCTTCTTAACTGGAGGAACATTGTCAGAGTGCAAAACTTCTAAACTACAGTGCTCTGGAAATAAAAAGACTAGAGTTGTGACTATTTATAATTATTTAATTGGGACTCTTCAGTTAATGCTGCATTAACACTTTGCATAATCTAATCTCTGCCTTACAGAAGTGCTATTTTAAGCTTTAAAATTTCATGTCGCAATTTTCAGGATAAAGAATTTTGATTGTAATGATAGAGCAGGGACTGGTTGAGAAAAGTGACACGAGACAAGAATGCAAAGCTGTGATTTCCCTCCCTGGCCACAGCTTTTCTCTTGCACTGTGCTCCACAGAATAAGGAGCAAAGAGTGAACCTGCAATTAGATTAATCCTACAATTGATTCCAAAAAGTTCAATGATTAAAAACAACTGTACAGAACCAACATTTAGAAAAAGAATCAAACACTATTTATGCACCACTAGCTTTGTTAAAAACAGGAAAAAAACCCCACTCAAGCCAGAGGAACAAGCCCAAGGTTTAATTTATATAAATTGCAGCCACCTGCTCATTCAATTTCCAAAAGAAAGATTTTCCTGCACGCCATAAATCAATTTCTCCAGCTAAAGGAATCTCTGGGAGCCTCACTCATTCAATCTTCCATCTGAGGTTGACAACCTTCCCCCTTAAACTGTATGTGTTATTAGTAAATTAGGAAGCGATTCCCTTCAACCAACCAACCTTTCTCTAGACAACCAGAATCATACATACATTCGATGCAACAATACATAAAAAATTGTATAAAGGCAGGGAATGACAGTGCTCTAATAAAGTGTTGATTGTTAATGTAGGGAACTGTATTAATGCCTGTGGAATAAAGTTCTGACCTACAGCCTGAGGAGCTGTTGGAACCCTCAGCCTTTCAGGATCTCTCTGGCACTAAAGCATTTCCACAAGCTGTGTTTCCAGTTGGTTGTCACCAGCAGAAAATCTGTGAGTGTCACTTCAAAGGTATAGAAGTGAGTGAAACAATATAAATGTTACTAGTTCACAAAACCACTTAAATGAGGGCTCACTTTGCTGTATTTTATAGGAATAAGCTTCTCTATTGTTAGCTGCTTTTCTAAACCAGTCACAAGGGACTCACATGATCCAAAGTACTGCACAGAGAACCAGACAAATATTTTTTCCTCCAATAGGTAATTTATTGCCTCAAGCAAGCAAGTTCATCTTTGGTCTTGAACTGTTTGCAGGTCACTAGAACATCAGGAACTTAATTACTGGGCCAAATTCATCCCTTGTGTAATGCCACACACACGTAGGGAAATCGAACACTTCTGACTTTTACAAAGTCTTTGTGAGTACTTTTAAAATATTTCCTCAAAAATACCTTAAATATGCTGTCTTGGATAGACCACTTGTAGTAGGATATATTTAGGAACTGAAGAATGCTGGACTAGGACTGACGGATTTGGACATCCTTCTGTCACTTCCAACCATAACTCATTGGAATGGAAGGGCAAGGGAGGAAAAGAATTGGATTTACAAGCCATTGTTATTTGATATCAGTTGATACTCTCCATTGCTGCTGCTCATGACTCAGATTTCTTTACTATTTAGCTACTTTATTCCTTGAAAGTATGCAAAAAGGGAATCATTGCCAAGAGCTTTTACAATTTAAAACACGCCTGTGGCAGAACTGGCAGAATGAACATGGTTATTTCCTGCTGAGCTCTAATATGTGTTATCAGGATTGGAAAAGTTAAAGAAAGGATTAAGGAAAACATGTCCTTCTCTGAATTTGATGTGCAATATGCCATCCCTGCCTGCTAAATTTACAGATGCACAGAAATCTTTACACCCATTAAAAAATAACCATACACTGCCTGGAAGTAACTCTGATTCTCTCCCTCTGCATGGCTTTGCCCATCACACAACGCTGCAACCCACATCAGGATGAAAAAGCAGGGCTCTGGGATCTCAGTTGTCCGAGGTATTTAAGAATTTAAGGTATTTTTTCCTTTTTTTCCAATAAAACTTTTGCAGTTGGTAGGGCGTGTGGGAGATGGGAAACAGTGCCTCTAAACTTTCGTTTGCATTTTAATTAAATCTGAATACTAAAAATTAGAAAGCTATTGGCATAATTTAAAGAGATATCAAAACAAAATCAAATTCAGTTACTTTCTGTCATGATTTGCCAGTGAATGAGTACCTGAGGTCACATCCCTCTCTGCTGCTGATGGGGTTCGCTCCTTCCCTCCAGAGGAGTTCAGAGTGATTCTGCCCATGTCTTGTCCTACTTGGCCTCATGAAAACACTGTAAAATGCATTTTGGCATCTCATAAGTGGTGCTTTACGTTCTGACTTGTGTATACTTCAATATCCTCATTTATACTGCATATTTGTTGTTTGTGGCCGATTAATCTGATCTGTTAACTAATGCTAATGTAAGTTATTTAGCTGTATAGACTCAGACCTTGTGCTGCATTGTCTAACTGGAATTAGATGTGGGAACACTCCTGGCTGTGCCTAAGAAGTGAATAAGAAGTTAAGAACTTGGAGTAGAGGGAATTTCTATTGCAGTTAATGAAGCACACACTGAAATTAGTAGTGGCCTTGCTAATGGCTTGTTCAGCAGTAGGATTTATGATGATGCCTGGATGTACCTTTGACTCAAAACAAAACCATTACCTTAAAGCTAAAACCATTTGTTTTTGGAAGAAAATCATCACCATTTAGAATTTTGAGCTGCCACTTCTCTCTTATTACTACTCCTGCAAATATTTTTACAAACAATTTTGTGACAATTTCTTCTACTTTTTTTTTCAAATTTTCACACTTCTGAGATCAAATCTTAACAAGAATTTTACTGAATAGTTTCTGATTTCTCAACCAGTCCTTTATGGTATAATTTTCCCTTTATATAAAATCTTTATCATTTCCAGCTCCTACAGAAATAGACAGAAATTTTGAAGGCTATGCTGTAAATATGCAAGTCGAATTCCCTTAAGCACAAGCCAGTGTAACTTGGATACTGTTGTTCCACTCCAGTGATCATCTCATTTGCAGCCCAGGCCATGACTTTAGATGATTTTTTTAAAAGAGCAAAATGACAAATAATTGCAGGTAATGCTATGCAACTTACCATGAAATCAATAGAGCAAAATGAAGAAGGAATATTAAAAGCAAAAGTGTTTTCTTGTTCATGTTGGAATGTAGCACACATCAGATATGTTTAAGGAATAAAAACATTTGACTGGATTGTAAGACATTTGCTTTTGGTCTTAAAGATGTTATGTTATAGCAATAGCTATAGCTCCATCAGGAGGCATTACATCCTCATGTTCCATCCCTGTTCTCTCAGGGCTTTCATGTTTGGCTGTTGAATTGGAAAAGACTTGACCATAATCTCTTATAACTATAAATACCAGTACAATGCAGAAGATAGGAAGAAAAAGGACACTGAGTAAAATCAAGAAAACCATGTTGAGAATCATACAGCTGTTGGAAAGGGCAAGTCCCAGCTAGTGTAGAAATGAATATGTTCCATTTCTTTCACAATTTGCTTTCATTATCTTCATAATGACTAAGCCTCCACTTGGTTGTCAGTGACTTTTGAACCAAGAGCACCCAAATATTCAAGTCAAAATATTTATTACTGAAATACTGATTCCACTGCCAGCTAGAGCAGAACCTAATCTTTATGTCAGCCAACAGCAGGGAATAATGTCTGTAACCCCAAAAAATGTTCCACTGGAAAGGTCAGAACTGGCTGTGAATATGTCCTGATGATAAAACATGCCAAAAAACCCTTTGTGCTAAAGCAGGAAAACCCTTTCAGGGGGTAACCACTGGTGTTGGAGCTCAGAGACAGATTTATTACAGTGGTGGGCACAGCCACAATGCTTCTACATCCACACATATAATCTGTTTTACTCAGGGACAGAATTAAGTTTAATCAGATTGTATTTAGAAATCTCAGTTTTTGTGGATAGAAGGTGTTGGAGAAACACAAATGACTCGTTTTTAATTCACATTATTTTGCCTTTCAGCTGTAGCACATGTGCTGCATAAGGACAGAGTGCAGGGAGATCTGGGCAGCACGCAGCTGCAAGAGCTACTGGATATCTGCTGGATTCTATTTCTTTTCACAAACTTGAGGCAACTTCATGAGTCTGGGTCTGATTTCACTGGCAGGAATAACATCAGAGAAGCCTGCAAATGCACATCAGTGTCAAACTAGGAGTTCTTCGATCCAGCATCAGATCTGCTGTTTGTTGCTTTCAGAAGGAAAAAGAACCGGTCCGAACCTTCATATTTGAAAGTAGATTTTTCTTAAAAAAAAATTCAATTATAAAAATATTATAAAACACCCATTTTCAACTTTTATTCCACTTGCAGAGTAGGTCAAAACACACAGGGAGAAAACATTGCAATCACCTAATTCCAGATCAAGTGTTTCCTACCTAAGGATTTTAAGACCAAAGAAAAGAACTCTCTGTCCTTCCACACTCCGTAAGATTGTTTTGGAGGCAGAGGAGAGGTCTCTGAGGAGAACCTTTGCATCCAGAGACTGAGGTTTGTATATCACCACCTCTAAAAAAGCTGTGATCTCCCAGTTCGTTCCTGTGAGGAGGAAGGTTCAGGCAGACTTGAAAGAGGAAGAACTGTGAGAGGGAATGGACATGATCTCAATGCAGATTTGGGATGCAAGTTTGCCCTTGTTTTCAGAAGCAAGAATGATTAATGGAGTACAAGGCGAGGAGACATGAGTGAACTTTAACAAACTCTGTAGCAAGCTGAGAGAGATGATTTGTGAGCTGTATTTTCTCTGTGGGCCTTTCCCATCTCTGCATCATAAATATGCACACTGGCTACAATATGAGACAGAGAATTCTGTCGTGGCCTTAAAATCTCTGATCCTCCTCCCTCTTCATCTTGCCTGTCTGTGCATGTCTCGCCCTCTTCTTTGGATAATTTATAGGTGTGTTCTCTTTATAAGCTGAGCTCGAGGAAGGAGCACAAGAACCAATAGCTGGGCACTGTGAATGCCAATGAACTCCAGGACTCAGCTGCCACTCAAACATCCCTTATTCCTGCCAGGTGTGATCTAGCTGGAAAGATAGCAATTTTTACATCTACCCTGAGCAAGGAGCAGTTTATGGCTGCCCTGAGAGGCACATCAGGGATTCAGTGATACCTCAACCTCTTGTTCCTCTGATTTTTCTGTAGAGCAGCTGACCTCTCCTGCATGCAGCCACTTGAGCAGGCTGCAGCGTGGACTGGGAAGCAAAGCTCTGCTCCCATCCATCTCCTGCTTGGCTCCTGCAGCAGTTTAGCTCTCTCTGTTCCCTCCTCAGGGGCTGTAACCACCAAACAAGGCACAAAAGAGTCATGGAGTGTGTCTGTACTGTCCCCAAGGTCCCTAAATAAGCCTGTGACAAGAATGTTTACAACAGTATTTCCTGCTCGCAGGTTTGTAAATCTATTCCCCTTTAGAAGCTCCCCTTTTTATTCCTGTTGGGTCTTGGCTGTAGGCAGAGTTTGTTGTGAAGATCATCCCCTGGACTCTGTGGGTGTTTTTCATCCAGAAATCAATTTTTTCAGAACAGCAGCTGGAGTGTAAAAAAAAAAAATAATGGTCTTAACCCCACAGAGGTGCTGAGATCCAGGCTTCTGGCAGGTGGTCATCTCTAGAGAAAGCTGATCCTGCTGCCAGCAACAGAGAAACAGCTCTGGCAGCCTCTCCCTTCTCTTCTGGGTGATCTGTGAAATGCAGGGAAGAGCTGACAAGAAGGAAATGTTTGCAGTGCAGGTCAGTGAGAGCTGTGACAGTCACGCTGCAGTGCCAGGCACCAACGTCCCTCAGCACTTCTCACATCCTAATTAAGAGCAAGGAGTAATGCTTTTCAAATAAGGGGACTGATGTGGTTTTGGTACAAGAAACTGCTCTTCACAAGAAACTGCTCTTCACTGCCTTGATTGCTATAAAATTGTTCTTGAAAATATGCTGAAATATATCCAAAAGGAGTCTGTCCCTGTTTGTTCATTCTAACCTAAGTCAGCAGAGAGCCTCATTGACTTCCAGTTGCAAATTTAGAGCCTGTAGTGACTTAAAACCCAAATCAAACAAATACTGATATATTACTGTTTAGCAGAGCTGGAGTGAAGAAATTTCTAAATGAGAAAAGGCTCTTAAGTCGTCAAGTGAAAACAGAAATTGCACCATAAAGACTTTTTTTTTTCTGAGAAAGAAATAATCAGGAAAATATTATCTTCCTTGAACTATAATTGTCATTTTTAATCCAGCTATGTAATAGCATACGATCTATTCAGATGGAAGGCCGTTTTGTCAACAGATTGTAAACTAATTTAAAAAAAAATAGAGAAGAGCCCTTTCATTTTAAACTGTAGATAAAAGTTAAACCCACAAAGCATCTGAGAGGGAGCAGAACAATCAATCATTCCCCTACTTCCAAATGCAGTTAATTGCCTCCAGCACCATCTTAGCACTATGGAACAAATCAGAAATCAAAAGCTATTTAATGTCAACACATCTAAACTATAGCAGTGCTTTTCACCAAATTATTAGAAAGCAATTTTCTTTAATTCAGCAATGGAACTCACATCAAATTTCAGCCTTACCTAAGCTTTGGCAACGCACCAGGAAAGTAAATGCTAGTTGTGCTTCCACTGAGAATATTTTTCTTCTTGGGTTTCAGAGATAGCTCAGTTCCCTTCATCCTCAGAGACCTGGTTCACCCCCAAGGGCACTTGGCACCTAAATAAAGAAATTCTGTTACAACTGTGCTTTCTTTCCCTTCTCTTTATCCAGGTATTCCAGTAACAATGTGTGGGCAGGCCAAAGGTTTGAGTTACAGCCCAATGAAGCTTTCAGCTGATTTCTGTTGTTTTCCTCCCTTCCATTCAGAGCTGTTTCTCCACTTGGCTTTAATGAAATGGTCAGGGAATAGAAACCCCAAAATGAACAGATCTCACATTACCTCCCTCAGGCCAGATGTAGTCAGTGGCATTGCATGCCCTTGGCAGAGTGCAGTGGTAAGAATAAAACCCCACTTACATGCACTTCCAAAGAGATGGAATATTTTGGCCATTGGAAACTCCCTGCCCATCACTTGCATTCAGTGTGCTCTAAACTGTAGGATAGATGAGATTTTTCCCATTAAATACTTCTCCACAGGGACACATTTATTAGTGACAAGCTTTTGCCAAAGAAGAGGTTGGGAAAGGGAGCTCAATAAAATGAACTGTGCTGCACAAGGATTCATGTCTTACTTTCCATCAGGCTGGAAGTTTCCTGTTCCATTTGGTTTTGAAGTACGTGAGGAAGTTTTGGACTCAAAGCAAATTTAAAGGTATTCAGCTCTCCCTTAAGGAAAATGTATACCTTTTTTTTTTTTTTTGAAAATGCACATGCTTTTGAATAACAGAAAAATCAGCTTCTGCCTGTTTCTAGCAGATCTATGCTTAAGAGCTCCAAATTCCTTCCAGTAGAGGGCTGTGGGGTGCACACCACACTTCTCAGGCAGTTCATGACAATGTTCTCATAACCAACTGTGACTTTCACCCCAGGGACATATATGCTGCAGTCTGAAATGGAATATATGTTTAGCCAGGAATTTTCATTGTACATAAGAGTTCAATGGCCATTTTATTTCTCTGACTTTAGTACTTTCCTTTCAGAAGTGTACATTGTGCAGGCACCTGCAGCTGTGTTTAAAGCAGTTTGATTTCACACAGGCAGTCTTTGTTCTCAGCTTTGTTTCAAGTATAAAAGTGAGTTCTAGGTTGGTAAAATATATCCAGTATATCAAAAGATGGCAATTATTTAAAAGCAGCAGTTTCCAAATAACATTTTTTACAGCACAGAATTAACTCCTTAGCTATTTCTGACATTAGATCATGTTTTGGAGACATTGCAGATCATTAGATCATGTTTTGGAGACATCCTTTTGAACCAAGGATGATCCTACCTCACTGAATGCAAAGCCCAGAGCAGGACAGGCTGTGTGTGAGGCAGAGGGCAGGAGCTATAATCTGTTTTCCTGTGGTTCCCAGGATACTTCATTCCACTGCCAGCATGATGGTCTTGATATCTGCAGTGTACCAGAGTACCATATTTCATTCAAGGGATACCAAAGGCACTTTGCTGCCTTTCTCCTCTCCAAAACACACCTAAATTACAGCAAAAGCCAGAGAACAAGCACAGTAAGAAAGCAAAATCTCCTCTAATAGCAGTGAAACGTGTGTCAGAAAAGAAAATAGATATTGCCTGCTAGTTTTGGAGGAGTTAACAAATAACAGAGAAAAATGGGGGCACGCCCAACAAAAAATTCAACTGAAAGTCCTCATTACATGGAACACTTTGGTTGGTGGAGGGTGCCTCCTGATCCTTCTCTCCTGGAGTACCCTCAATGCTGTGCCCTCTCCCCTGTCAGCTCACTGTTCCTGCATTCCCACAGCCCCTCTCTGTCCTTTCCATTTGTTCCCAGTGCACCGGGACCCCCAGCAATGACCTGATTCTGTTTCCCTGGGAGCCAAGAGAAATGCAGCTGGAGAGGGCACTGGTGCCAAGGGCTGTGCTGGCCATGCCCAGCCCTTGGCTCAGCAGCACCTGGAGCTGTGTTGGGCTCGGTGTGAGCGAACAGCAGCAAAGCCCCAGGGGTGGAACGGGGACACAGCTGCTCAAAGGGAAGGTGCAGCCCCACGGCTCGGGAGATGGCAGAAGTATTCCTGCAGTGTTTTCCATGGCAGGAGGGAGAGGCCTTGGGGCAGCTCAGCTGCTGCTGGTGAGGTGGGAGCCACTGGAGCTGTGTCAGCGTCAGGTGGATGGGAACAGCCCGGACAGGGCCCTGGGCAGGCTGTGAACCTGCCACAGAGAGCTTGGCTTGCAGGGCACACAGACCCCACGGCTGGGAGGACATCCAGGGACAGGGGAGAGCAGCAGCAGCTCCAGAGGAGCCAGTCCCACAGCACAGCCCCGGACAGGCAGCACGAGCAACACAGAAATTGGATCTTTTTCTTCCTGGGCTTTCACTGAAGCCCCTGTGACAAGTTTAGAATAGTGCCTGACCTCTGGAAGGTCAAAGATGGTAAAATATATGTCACAGGCTTCCTCCAAAAGCTTTAGCTATGTGGGTGTTCTGGGAAGTATTTCTTAAGATAATTAATTAATCAACATCAATAATTAATTTAAATTATTATATTTTCAGGATAGAGATCCTCCACAGACTTTCTAGGGAACCAAAAAAAAGCAGATTTTTTTTTTTGTCTTTGTGTGTATGTGTGTGCACCACACCAGGTTTGGCAGAGTTTGGCAGCTTGAGAAGGCTGATATGATTGCAGTGATTTTTCAAAATTTTGCGCTTCAAATTCCATCCTTTTGGCTAAAAAAAAAAAAAAAAACCTTCTGTCATTAATTTTCTCACATTTAAAAAAAAATGTGATGGCTCTTTAACACTCTTCTTTTGTTGTCATATTCCAAGTCTAATTGACATTTCTGTCAGGCCTGGGGGGCAAGGCCAGCACACACTTCTCAAGCTCAGCACACACCTACCAATGGTGTCAGTTCACACTCAGTGAAGACAAGACATTAAAAATTGAAGCTAACAGAACAAAAGGACTTAAAAATTCCTGCATCATCCTGTGAGATCAATGAGCATGTTTTGATTGGATTGAGCAGGCTTCAGGTCAAGCTCACAGAGCATCCTGGATGGATGCTGAGGGTCTCCAGCCCTTAACCAATACATTAGCATGTGACAGAAAATCCCTTTGGTTTTTATTTTTTGGTACAGGCTAGTCAGCTACTGCTATATATTTTCACTTTATCAACTGTTGTGTCCTTTGGTGCCTGGAGACTGCCCCTTCCCTGACAACTCGTTCAATGGGAGAATCCTGAGTATCCCAGACTCTATTTCAGCTCCCTCCCCTTTCCCTACACTGATCCTGTACTTAATCCCACAGCATTAAAAGAAGTGCTATCACTCATCTATCCTACTAATGCAGCAAATGAAAAGTGCATCTCAGAGGAAACAAACACCTGCAGCACTTTAAAAGGCCGTTCATATTTATGCTGCAAGAAAAGATGAACCACGTTCATCTGAGATGAGGAGCTAGTGTAAGGTAGGTCAAATACCTTGGGCTCAGAGCTCTGCAAATCCATGAAATATGAATGTGTTTGCCTTGCAGAGGATATTCAAGTAGCTAAATTAGGGTTCACTTCACCTCCAGCACCTTCATGTGTTTGTTGCAATTCCTTTGACATGCATCCCAATGAGGTAAATATATTCATAAACATAACATTGTTTGTAGCATAAAGGAAAGCTCCTTTTCTGGACAGATGTTTTTCAACACAGGCACAATCCTCTGCTTGGTGTTTGTACATCTTTTACTTCAGTTGGAACTTGACAGTAGACACTGGCTCTACACCAATAAGTCAAATTATCATGGTGATAGCCATGACACATACAAAGCTGCTTTTTAGGGTTTTATTGTTTGAGTCAGTGGGAAAACTGCCATTGACTTCAGTGGGCTTCTGTATCAGCGCCCTCCAGAGAGAGCATTTCCTGAAAGAAAACCCAGCAGATTTAACACAAACAGCCCTCTGAAACACAACTTAATTACTGCTTTGACAAGCCTGTACTTGTTCCATTTCATCATGGATTTAGTGAGAAATTCTATGTTTCCTTTCTCCTGCAAATATTTAAACACATGCACTATTTCATTATTACTTTCCTATCTCTCTTTTTTTTTTCCATTTCTCTTCATAAGACATATGCCCCAAAGGGATCAAAACAGAACAAGAATAAATGATAGCTTATTAACAGAGGAAAGGGAAATATCCTTCTGATTATTCCTTTGCTTCCCTGTCCACTGCTATACCCTGCTTTCATGACTCTTAATGATCAATTTTATCATGAACTGTAAGGCACTTCTATGACATTGTTGACCTAATTTTGGTCAGCAATGCTTTGCTGCATGGGCTCTCAGTCTTACAAGAGAACAGCCTTTTTTCAGTCGGTGTGGGCTGGGTGTATAACAGGTTGAACACGGGCCAGCCTCAATGGGAAGTCTGTCAGCAGACAAAGCACTGCACTGGAGACTGAATGGGCTGGAAGGAACAGAGTGAAGTGAAGTGTAATTAAACATGCAGGAGCTATTTTTGAACTTATTGAAACAGAAGACAGTTGAATGGAAAAGAGCCAGGAGAGATTCAGTTGTGTTAGAGATGGACAAGAGAAGCTGCACATCAAGGGGATGATCCCAGGTGTTGTGGATTTGAAATCTGGAAAAGGTCAAGAGCTTGCAGCACCACAGATCGATGTAAGCAAAGGAGGAATGGGGTCAGCAAAGATGGTGGCACTTGCAAATGGACCTCATAGCCATGAGACCTTCAGAAATAGGGTGGATTGAAGAATAAGCATGAATTTCTAGGGAAAAAAAAATCACAACATGAAGAAATCAAAATCTGGACTTGCTTTCTGCAGAGCTTTGGGTAGCTATGGCAATATGTTGGTGTGTAATACCTTAGTACTGAGAAGGCTGCTGTTGTCTCTACCTGGGAAGCACTAAACCAGCACAAGGGTTGTTACCAGCCTGTGTCACACTGATCTGGGAGTTTGGCTGAGATTACCTGTTCTTTCAGATGTCAGCAGCAGAGGATTAATCCAATTGTGACAGACAAAATGACATTGTTGCACACAGAAACTGGCTGCCTGGTCTGAGAATTGCATCTTGATGTGAATTTGCAGTTTGTTCATCAGTACAGGGCTGTGCTCACATTGCTGGGTAAATGCTCAGCTCAGTGCTGAGCTACTCCCAACAGCTGGAAACCCAACTGGCTGCACATGGTCTTGTGCTTTGCCTTAATCCTGAAGAAGACACATCAAGACTGCAAGAAGTTCTTTTGATCTCAATCCAGTCCAGCAGGCAGCTTCCAAGCTGTAGCACATTATCTCCAGGCAAAGTGAGGCTCACACTGCATAGAACAGGCAACTGCAAATTAGGAAGTGTGAACTGTGCTCAGGAAGGGGATACTGAATCCAACTTCATTCCTGTTCTGTGCCATCCCATGCCCTGTAAACAAGAGTAATGCAGAACTGTCCAGTGCAGCTCTGTGTGGATATGGGATTGAAGTGCATCCCAAGCTGGCTGTTCATGTTGGGATCCACCTTAAACCAGTATCAGCCATCTCCATAGCCAAGAGAGTGGGAGGAAGTCACTTCCAAAAGATTATCCCTGTGTCTTAGAAACTTTCTCTTGGCTCTTGCAAGGAGTTGAGTGATGTCCTTAGTATATTCAGATGACCGAAGTGTAAAAAGTTTAATGAAAAAAATTCTGAAAATTTATCATCAACATCTTTCTTGGGTTTATTCTCCTGTGCACAGAAGGACTTTCCTGGGGGTCACTGCAGACAGTGCACAATGAAGGTCGAGCTAAGCAAGAGGACACATTTTTGCCAAGAAACCAAAACCAGGGTATAGTGTCCAACCTATTAGTCAGTCTTTTTGTACTTTTTTTAATGGAATCACTTTTTTTTCTAATTTTCCATCCATAATTTGATTATTACTGGTAACTTTTGTGATTATGACTTGTAAAAGCAAAGAATTATAGGTTAAAGGGCTTCAACTCAATTTTCTGGAGCTTTAAGTTCGGGATACTCCTGGAACTAAACACAGAAAGTTAGGAACATGCTATTTAGTTATTTGTTATTCAAAGGGGATCTTCATCAATTAAGCCTCTTATAGATATTTGGATGAACCATGAAGTTTGTAGAGTTTATTCCAGATCATAAAAATAGATAAAGGAAGAAAACCTATAAAATCAACTTTCCTAGGGAGGATAAGTAAAAATGGCAAGCACTTAAATTTTCTTTTAATAAACTATTTAGCAATATTTATTTAATGATTGCCCAATTCAGCTGCTGTAACATTCTTTAATAACTCATAAAGCATATTTTATAGCAGCCATGAGATTTAATGTCATCACAGTGGAAGGAAAATCTATCTTGACATGAAGCTTCTGAAAGCAATGGGAAAAAATGAAGCTGAGGTATTTGGATAGGAAAAATATTTTTTTTTAGGGAGGTAAATGCTTCCTATCACCTTCTTTGTCTGTGTACTGTAGCCAGGCAGCTATTATATGCAATTTGAGTCTGTCAGTTGAAGAGTGTGATGCATATTAGAGTGGGTAAAAGTAGTTGTGAGCAAGTTAAATTTAGACCTTATTACCTGCATTATGTTAATGCCTCTGGGTGCTAACAGATTGAAACCCGTTGTGATAGACACTGTACAAGCACACAGCAAGACAGGAGTCATTCAGGGCATGGACTGAATCAAAATAGACAAGACAGAAAAAGGGTAGGAGGCTTGGAGATGAAAGCAGAGAAAAATAAAGAACGGCAGAGCCAAGGGAAAAAACGGCTTATGATTTCTCTTTTTTTTTGGCAAAAATATATTTCATCTATAAGTGAACATTTGTCAAAGCCATAAAATGTTTTTATGAGTTATATTCTTCCCTGGGCTTGTGAAAGAGATACATACCAGTTAGTGCAGAGCCAGGTTCAGATCTGAGCTTCAAGGATTAAAAGACTTGGATCTTTGGTCTCCTAAAGAGTGACCTAATGACCAAGCTACTCTAATTCCTTCAAGACACTTCCATGAAGACAAAATAGTGAGGCTTTTTGAAATTTCATGGGATTTCATGGCATAGGAAAAGGATTTTCAAGACATCTTTCACCAGGAACATCAACCTGCACCCCCAAGGGGCTGCCCCTCCCCAAGCCCAGCCCTGTGCTCTCCCCAGTGGGCTGTGCAGTCTGACACTTTAGAAGCACTGCTCGTCTTTTCCTGTTATTATTTGGATTTTTTTCCAACCATAAGAACAACTGCTCCCTTTGGAACTCAACTTTCTATTCTGACCTTGTTGAGCAAGTAACTGCAGATTTGTAGCTTTTTCTAAGTACATGCACATTTTTGTAAGAGTTGGAATCACTGGTGAAACAGCTCAGTGACAGCTCTAACCTGAGTTTAACTCAGTATGCCTGGTACAACTTGTAGTAGTGTTTTACACAGCACCCCAAACCAAACCAAAATTACTTGGTAGATTACCCAGATCTACCAATAACAATCACTGAGCTGTGAAGGGGCCCAAAGATAACTTGAAGCTGTGATGAAGGAGGCAGGGCAGAGAAAACTGGTACTGGTCTATTGATTATGGTCATACACTGTTTTATTTAACAGCTAAATACTTGCACAGAATGATTTAATACGAGGAGACACACAACATGTATGTGTGTGGATATCAGATTAGTAGCTGACAAGCTCTATCATATCGTGGCTTTATTTCTTCAGCTGTTCCAAAGTTTCCATTTTAATGTCCTTTCAGGTGACTACTGCACAGTGACAGGCAACAAGAGCATTCCCATGTTTGAGAATTTGGAATGGTTGTCATCACACAATGGTCTGAGGCTTCTCTCTAGTCTTGCATTCCAAGGATGTTAAAAAATGCTCCCCGAGGAACTGCCTAATTCCTCACCACAGCAGCAAACAAAGTGCTGTCATTTTGGTGAGCTTTGCTTTGAAGCTTCTAAAGCAGCTGATGGCATGCCTGAAGGAAGGCAAATATCTCTGAACTGTCTGTGTTCCCCCAGAACTCCTACATTTCAGCAGAAGAAAAATTGAAACTTCTTTCCCTGTCCCCTTTCCAATTGTGTTTGTGCTCCCTGTGAGGCTGGCTGATGTCACCACAGGGTAAGTTATAAAAATGGATGCATCAGAACCATTTTCCTCTGGCAACTTAATTTTAACAGTGTTTGCAACTTTACTGAGCTTAACGATGGCAATGGAAAGCCTAATGGGTACAAGTCTGGGGTCTGTGTCTTGGATCTATCAATGGGAATGTACTTCCTGCAGTATTGGAGTACAAGGATGGATGGAAAAGTGATATGTAACATTTAAGTATTAACTTTTCAGCTTTGATATTTTGTCACTTTTCTCCACCTTGTCCAACATTGTTGAAACCTATCCATAGAAAATCAGCTTCACTGGGTTTACAGCTCTGTCTCTCCCTCTCTGACAAAATTGCATCTTGCTTGTCACAGCCTCATGCTGCCATCCTGCTACTGCACAGAAACGTGCCATCAAGAAAAGCTAATTGCAGCCCAGTCCCAAGAGCAGGATAAGGTATGAAACTGTGAGTAATTTTTTTAATAAGCTCCTTTTTTTTCTATAGCTGTCAGGAGGATGGAGGTTTCTCTAGTTTTATGATGAATCAATCTGAACACAGAGCTGCCCTCACTCTGCTGAGGTTGGCTTTGCACATCACGTATCCCCAGCCCTGCAGGACCCAAACTTACCCAGCTCTAACTGCACTTACTCATCAAAGCACCCAGCTCCTTCCTGCTCACAGCCTGGATGCCTGAGGTCAGCACAGGGAGAAGTGAGGACAGGTGAGGACAAGTGCACTGCCAATTCTGTGTAGGAGATCATTTTTCCAGAATTAAGTACTGATAACAAAGAAGGAAGTTTTAGTATGGCCAGTGCCTTTCTTTCATTTTCACCCTAAATTTTTAAAGAACAAAATTACCAAAGTTAAAGGGGTCTAATGAAATGGTCAGATCAAGCCTGTAGACAATGAAATCAAAACAATCCTGTAGAACAAAGCATCTGACACTGTCTCAATTTGGAGATGAATATGTGCCAGCAACAAACAAGTTACATACCCAAGGTGAGTACCAAGAACATTGCTTGGCAATTTTCTATAGCAGGTTATATGGCCCCTACTTGTATAAAGGCACCAAGGCTTTAATTTATTTGTCCTCACAACATATTGCATTGGGGAGAGTGAAGAAATATTTCTCCATTCATTAGTCAGAGGAACTGAGAGACCAGAACACCACAGAAAATATGCAGCCACTTACTTCCCATTGGAATGGCATTAAGGGACAACCAGAACAAGCTACAGGCTTACAGAATTTATTTACCTATGTTGCTGTTACCAATAAGGCTCAACAAAAACATACCAGAGACATAATATGAGCATCTTCTGCAATAGGAGAGCTCAGCAAAAATACATCAGAGTAGGCACCAAACACCCTCTTTCATTTGGCATGTCCCTGACTCTCCATGTTTCTTAGTGACTGATTAATATTTATGCAAACCACCACTTCAATTAGAAACCTAGTGGGATTAATTGGATGGAAAACTACTTGCAAAGCAGCACATAAAGAAAAAAAATAATCAAAGAGAACTTTTCTCTCTTTGTCTATTGTCACCAAAATAATGCAGGCAGGTACAGGTTCAGTACAGGGAGGTACCCCCTAAAGTGTTTCAAACTAATAACCTTTGAAGTGGATTTGCAGCCTTGGAGAGGCAGCAGGGACACTCAAGGGAATAAGGTTTGATTTAAGATGAAGCCTGTCTCACGTGCTCATTAGAGCAGCCAGCTCTACAGCAAAATGTCACAGGATCACAGCCAACCTCTACACTTGGAAAATCCTCTGTTTCCATTATTTTACCCCCTCAACCCCGCAGGCTGCATGAAGCTGCATGAAGTGAACGTGGTGCCCTAATGCTGGGATAGCAGATCCTTCGGAGGGGCAGCCAAGAGTGGCCACAGCCCCTTGGTGGCTTGGCTGTGACTGCGTGGCCGTGTCAGGATTGTGTGCACGGGGACAGTGAGGGGCTTCACATCTCAGCTTTGCTTTTCTGCCATCAAACTTCCAAAGAACATCACACAGAGATTGCAGGTAACACTGTGTGTGTGTGTTCAGCTGGCTGGCTCGTGTTTGAAAGGGTGTATGAAGAGGAAAAAGAGAGATCTCCAAGTGACTTCAGGACAGATTAAAGCCCTTGCTGCAGACTGCAGGCCATGGAATTCCTTCCGCTTTCTGACTGCATTCCAGTGAGCTCATGCAACACATCTCCTACAGATCACAAACTTTCTCAGTAGCAGGAAACTCAAGATGACAGAGAGGAGATTTCACTTTTCCAAAAAGCAATTATTCACTAAAGGCACCCCAACTCCACCCAGTTTTGTCTGGTAGTCCTGTTCTCACCCAGAGGGCAGGACCCCGCTGCTGTCAGATTTAGGGCAGAATTTTGCCCACACCCACCAAGTGTTGCACAGAAAAAAAGAAAGAAATTGTTTGCTGTGGTGTTTGATTTTACCACTATATTTAGACAATGGCTCAATATTTCAATGCAATATAGTTATGAAGAAACTACTTTCATAATACACAAACTCTCTAGCAGTTGGTCTTACCTAGAAAGAATATTTTCCCTAGGGTCATACCCATGAAAATAAAGATTCAGTAAGGTATTAGATCTCTGCAATTAAAGAGAACATTGTAAACACGTGTTTTCATTTTCTTTTATAAGTTTTTCATTTATATCTCCAGCAATGTATCATGTAAGCTAAAAACTGAGCCATGAAGTTTAATATTTACTGTTGAGCCCTGGAATATTTGCTGCTCTTGTTTACTCCAGGAGACCTCAGGTCACAAGCAATGCCAAAAGCTGTGGGATGGTTATATAGAGTCATCAGTTTAAGGACGAGCAGAGCCAAGAATTAATAAATATTGTTAATCATTGTGGCTCATCCTATCTGGGTGACCAAAGACAAGCCCCAGCCTGTCAGCAGGTTGGAATGTCACACCAAGGGGAGAGCCCACATGCTCTGGTGTGCAATACAAGCAAGTTTGTTTAAGTAAGGGAACACAATAAGGTGGGCTCAAATATGGAACAATACAGGAGGGTTTGTACTGTTTTCCATTCAAACTCCCTTTCTCTACATCATACATTAGTTTAGAACTTGGTCATTTTCACATAATACATTAAATAATTGCCTGCACCTCTCATTCGCTATTTGGGCACAGGATTTTACCTGCCCAGAGCAATGTCCTCTGAACCTGTTTTGTCTCTCATTCTTTAAATGTCCTCTTCAGACACAATAAACCTTGATCTTTCATCACTTTTCCAGCAAGCTTAATTCCATTATCTCAGAGAAACAGAAACTTTCTGACCACCTGCATCTGAGTGAGAAGTAGCCCTAATTCTCTTCTATATCCATGAGCTTCCCAGTCAGATGTACTGATTAATATATAAAAATCACAGATTTCTTGTAAGAAATCAAGTCCCTTTCTTCCCCTGATTGTTAAAACAGTGGGCCAGTCGCTTGAAAAATAGATACATCTCTCCTCTCGCCTTTCTCTTGCCAATGGATCATGTTTTTCCTCAAATCCTGGTTTCAAATACCACCACAGTGAAACATTCCAAAAGCATGAATAAATCAGGTCTTTTAAACAAAAGAAAGTTTGAAACTTATAAATGGAAATCTCAGCTTCATTCTTCTATCTTTAAAAATTGTTATTGTGGATGACAGAAATAACTGTTTGTCAACAGAAAAAAAATTTTATGGGGCCTTTTTGTTTCAGCTTAAATTATTCAGCTAATGTTTATTACCCCTGCAAAACAGAATAAGGAGCCGCGCGATGCTGCTCCTGCTAAAGCAATTTTGCTGCTGTACCTACAGTAGTGGTGGTGTGAAATGTCTCCCTCAAGACAGCTCTCAGCATTTCACATTCTTGGAGAAAGAGTCACTGCAGAGGCACTTGCATAGTAGATTTGAAGAGCTTGATTAGACTCTGGCGTGCGCTGCTTTTTCACTTTTGGCAGGGAGCGAGGAGCTGTCTGCGGGAGCTTGGAATTTTATTTGCACGGTTCTGCTGCTGGTTTTAAACAGTTTCTTGCAATGCTGCTTCGCTCTTGCTGCCGTTTGGAGGTGTTTTCTGCTTTGATGGACAAGATGTTGGGTATGTGCTTCCTTCAAGCAGCATAATTCACAGATTCCTCAGCCTTCTTGGCATATCAAGCGGGAAATGGCTTATTGTGCACTCTGTACGAGCGCTAATTTTGGCAACCTTCGCACTCAGCAGAAGGAATGTAGGATGCCTTTGGCTAAATGCCCTCCCCAACCCCTAAAAAAAGGCACCTTGTCAGTGGTTAGCAGTGCTGTCAGGATGGGAAGTTTGCCCCTCAGCTCCTGCTGAAATGGCTTTGGTTGGAGTGGGCCGGGGCTGGTTTGTGGAGGGGTTTTCTACCTGAACCCCACTCCCACGTGAGCTGGTGCAGCTCCAAGAAGGTCAGGGAAAATCCTGTTCCCTGCACAATCCAGGATCCCCTCAGGCTGGCTCTTTGCATTTCTTCCCCTCCATTGCACTTCCTGCTGCTCCTTTCCCATTATAGGACACAGGGGCGAGCCTCCCCTGCTGTCGCCCGGGTTTCTCTGAGGAGCTCGGGACAGCAGCTTCCCCAAGATGCAGAACTTCCTCTCCCACCTACACGGCTGCTTTCTGCTTAGACAGCAGATGGAACAGTTCACTGCGGGGAAGGACAGCTCTGACACAGCCCAAAATCCCACACAGACAACGCTGGTTCCTCCTCGGCTGCCCACACCCAGGAGCTGCCTCTGTGCTTGCCCAGGCACCCTCCTCACTTTGCCCTCGCTGGGAGTGTGTGGGTGCTGCTCCCTGAGCTTCCCTGGGCTCATTCTGGCAGCTCCACATCACTGGTGATGCCAACAGGTTTCACAGCACCCTTCTGGCTGTCCTTCTGCCAGCACCAAGCACAGTGAGCTCAGGGAGAGAACAAAGAGATGCTGAACACAGTGTGTGGATATGATGTCCCAATATCTCTGGATATCCTTGGATATCTCTGTAGCTCATACACACATAGAAACACATCTTTGTATATATATGGCTTAGTTCCTGGGTGGAACAGTCACCTATAGTGCTAACATGCATCTGACTGCCTGATAAAGATGAGGGTTTAACATCCCAAGTGTGTGTTACAGTAAGAGATCCACAGGGCAGGGCTCATCTGGAAAATCTCTATCGAAGCTGATCTAAACTCAGAAGTGAAAAATCTGCTGTTGGCAGAAGACCTCATTTTCTCATTTTTTTGGGGGAGCGCTAAGTGTCTGTCAGCCCATATTTCTTTGTCACTAGGCATTCCTAAAAACTTAAGCCAAAATGTATTTAATATGCTTCTGTAGGCCAGTCATGGGCCATTTGCCATTGTTTCGGAGCACAGCAATGAGCTATAGATCATCCTTGCAGATCCATTAGAGGGGATTTAGCTGCTCAGTTGTTAGGGACTTTGAAGAGGACAGGAATGGTCAAACACATTCTGCTTTTTCAAACACCCCTGCTCAGCATTACTAAGCAAAGTGCTTAAAACCAGAAAATGTTAATATTAGGAACACATGGAGCAGCACAGAACCTCTTTCTCTAGTGAGTGATCACACACTGTGACACTGTCACAATCTGTTTTAGAAGCGATGCCATTTTTTATCCGTGACAGAAATCAGAAGTTGTAACAAAAATAGTTTACTTTTTAAAGTAATCCAGCATCAATGAAAGCAGTTTTCTGCAGGCTTTCATTGTTTCTCATGTGGATGATGCAGCTTTATCCTATGGTAACCACAAAATCTACACACATACTGACAAGGTGATAACCTGCAGGATCATAATAAAGATGTCTTAAAACCTGGATCCACTACATGGGAGAATTGCTACAGTCCTCAACATCACCAGGATTCATATCACTGTTGCTCTAGATCCTCACAGGCAAAACAAGTGTTTCTGTCACATCTGAAATATGAGTCAAATTTAATATTTGATACCTGAAATACTGGGGTTTTTTTTCTCCTAATTTGGTAAGGAATTGAAGATCAACTCCACTGTCGAAAGATTTCACTTTTTTGATATTATAACTGAAGAATTTGAGAGAGGAACTACTGCAGTTTTAAAGTTTATATGTAAAAGAAATGCAAACCTAATGTTACCTATTTACAAATATGTTAAAATAAAAAATTCCTGCTCAAAGCCTGAGGGAGACAATCACTTTTTTCAGCTGTGGTCAGACCGTCACTGTGGAAATTAATATGGTAAGTTAGGAACTATCTTCCTCTTTTTTATTACCACCTATTTAGCTGAAGAAGTAAATAAATAAGGGAACATGAAAAAGGACTTAGCCCACAAAGAAAAAATGCAAATTTCTATGTTCAAGACCAACCATTTTTCACAAGTGCAAAGTGAAAGACACAAACAAGACCCTTTTATGCAGAAGGAAAACAATCTGAGATTACAGAGAGTTAAAAGCAGAATATGAACCAAAAGTTTGACAAACCACACAGAAAACACAAACAGTAGTTTAGCTCCAAGCCATATGACAGCCAAGTCATTCTCTACTCTTCTCTAACTGCATCGAGCTTTGGAAACTACACTTCAGGTAAAAAGTTGACTCATTCCTGCAGTGAGATTAGATCAAAGTATTAAACTTAGGAGGTGAGGTTGAAAGATCTGGGGCTGTGCAGACTGGAGAAGAGACGTCTGAAAGAATGGATATCAGCCTTCAAAGCACATAAAAGGCTGCCGCAAAGGGGATCAGGAATAAGCAGTTTTTGTGTGCTTATTTTAGGGAGGAGTAATGGTAATGGGCTGCATCTGCAAAGAAAAGGGCGGGGGGAGAGAGAATTAGCTTAAACATAGGGAACATTCAGTAAAACTAAGGACAACTAAACCCTGAAATAGATTGTGTGGGGAGGTGGGGAGTCTCTGTCTTTGCAGTTTTTAGGGAATGTGTTAGACAAACATCTGACACAAATGGTACAGGTATATTTTCTCATGCCTGCAGAGCTCTGTGGATTGTCTGTGCCATAGGCATTAATCAGCTCAGGGTGAGCGGGGGAGCCTGGAAATGCTACACAGAAGCCCCCCAAGATCCAGGTTTGGGAGATCACCATCACCATGGGCCTGAGCAACAGCCACAGCATTCCAGACTTGGGAAAGGTTGGGATGGCAGTGCTGGCAGCTTCCTGTGCTGGGGTTGGAGTTGTTGCTGCAGAAAAGTGATGTCCAGAGCCATCCCTGCATCACAGCCTTTGGAAGGTGGTGGGAGTAAGACACATACTCTGGGAGCAAAATGTGTGTCTGTGCTCTGCTGTCACTTGCGAGGGCTCTGCAGCTCTCCTGGGATTTGGTGTCCCTGCAGTCAGGGAGTCTGAGCCTGTGCTGACCCCCAGGAAGAGGAGGTTCAGCAGCAATACCGTGATGCCTGTCCAGTCTTGTTTTCTGCGACTTGGACACTGACAGGTTTAGTGAAAGATACAAGGCCATTCTGAATTTTTGGGTCTGTCAAATGGAATTGTTGTGGTCAAGGCCCAGGAAACAAATTATTCATTGGAGGGATGCTACTGATGCGAAAAAGGACTGCATAAGCACATGAGAAAACGCAGCCCCTTTTTTGGGGGGTGTTAATGGTTCAAATTTGTCCCAGTGACAGACATTCTGTTTGGTTACATTCCTTTGGGCACAGGTATCACTGAAAGGCAGCTGTAAAGAATCACCTGCACAAAAGAGCAAGGCCTGTGGTGTTAATGTCTCAAACACCATTTCTACGGCCTTGCTTCCCTCATCCACCATGCCCTGGCTGCGAATTTGAATAAATTATACAAGCTGACCTGACAAGGGAGCATTAATGGGCCATTTACCACCTGAGAAGTGCATTAACAGGTCATTAATGTGTACCCTGCAGTGTTCTGCTCTTAGGACTCACCAGATATTTCATATTTTTAAAAAGTTTATTCTTTTTATTTAAGCAGCCAAAATTTTTTACTTCCACTTTTCTCCCTCCCTCTGAATAAATCTTTAGGTTGTAGGGGAATGCCAATTCATGAAAAGATAATTTAAAAAAAAAAAAGGGTTCAATAAGAACAGCAGCTTTCTGTCATTCTGTGGACACGATTCCCCCAGCTGATGCATAACCATAACTAGCAGGGGGAACCTACCAATTCTGTGACCTCTTCCCCCAGGAATGTGACAGCGTTTCACAGAAGCTTCAGCTGAGATATTAATGTCTTTAATTAAGGAGACTGACCTGAAGAGAGGTTGAAATCAGTTAAGGGCTCTCCTAGTTACCACATGGAGAACTGAAGATTCCTAGCACTTCATACAAGTACCCCTGGGCATCAAAAAATAACTCAGTACATGAACTTTTATCAGGATTTGTCTTTGTATGGAGGAGAAACTGGACAGAAAGTTCTTCACAGTCTTGCACTCAGTGAAAATGTTGCTTTTCAAACACCTGATGCACTGTTGGGTTGTCCAGTGCTTAAATGTACAAAAGAAATCCAGAGCTGACAAAAAGTCATTATTGCAATATCAGAGATGCCATCGTTTTCCTCCTCTCTCTTGTCTATACAAGTTTGGGAATGAAAAAAAGAGAAGGTTTTAATATCACTGGAGAATTTGCTGTTCTATCAGAAATGTGTATTTTGCCAAATGAATGCAGATTTTCATGCCAGGACAGGAGCACTTTGTAATTGGAAAATAGCTGAAACTAGAAAAAAAAGGAAGTGTATTCCTACTATGCCTTAGATTGCCTGTAATCCTTGAAACACAATCAGCTGTGTTCAGGTACACTGAGGTTTTTGCTGGATTACTTCTCGGTCTGACAACAATAGCTGGGAATTTCTGGAAAAAAAAACAAACAAAAAAACAAGTGCTTTTCTAAAGCTAATTAGTCCACTTTGATATGCACTGAGACTTTTTAGAAAAGGACAGTACCTGTCTAATTTTTATGCATTCACTGAGCCTAAGAACAAAGCAGTAAAAGAAACCAGAAACTTTCAAAACACCTTCTGAGTATTCTACAGAAAGTGCACTTGACACTGGGATCTGCTCAGCAAAAGAAGTCCACTGAGACTGGAAAATGAACAACATTATCCTCTCTGGAATTCTTTCTTCATGATCACGTGTGAGCTTTATTTCTTATAAATAAATGGAAATGTTGTAAATCGCAGGTAAAGACTGTGAAAGTGGGATTTCTCAGTTGCTGAAAACAATGCCACGGACCTTGATGGCTGCTGCAAAATTCCTGTGTGTGTGAAAGCAGATTACTGAAGCATCAGGTTGTAAAAACCAAGGACAGAAGAGTGATGTAACTTGAATTTCAACAAGTTCCAATTTCATCTGTTGTTTGCAGCAGTTTGAGGCATAGAAAGCAACTCCTCAGTGCCAGTGCTAATGAACTGAGCACAGTGTGGGGTCAAAGATCAGCTAAAGTGCTCATGACATATTCACACACTACAAGGATTGATGAAAAAATGGGTCAGGTTCTTGCTTCTAAGAATTTTGGTGGCTCTGTGTTCAGGTACTTCCGGACAGAAGGAGCCAGACTCTCATGTAAATTGAAGTAAGGTCTTTTTAAGATCCTATCTAAATTTAATAACCCAAATGAAACATGCTCCTCCATCCTACTCCATCTGTAAGGCACTATTATTGAGTTTGTAGTGAAGAACTGTTTATTATTTTCTCGATTTTCAGACACAGCACAGTTTATTTTAACACAGCAACTCTCCAATGAGTTTGGGCTGCAGAATATGTGAATGTCTGTAAGAATAAAAAGCACTGGTGATAGAGTGGGGGGGAGCAAGCCACAAGCTGTGCATTTCCAAGGAGGAAGGTGATTGAACTGAGCATGCAAGGAACAGCTTTTAGTTTGAGCTGAGGGAAATGGATGTGGAAATAATCCCATGTTACCTATTGAATGATAATTTCAGAGACATTCTTTGCTGAGTGTTTGAAAGGACAAAATTTGAATTCTAATTTCCAGAGAAGGCAAAGGCATTTATAACAATTGCCTTTATGCAATTGCTGGAGTACAGACTGTGTGCAGGGGCACAGGACAATGCATCTGACAAGAAGTCAAAGATAAATGACTTAATCTGACATCTACAACTCTAATTATATACATCTCTCTATCCTAAAGGGGTTTATTTTGCTATAGTGCTTTTAGAGCCATTAACGAAATGTTGCATTATATCTCTGTTAGTGTGGGGGCCTGTGCAAAGACTGCATTGATGCCTAAAGCCTATTTTTACATGGAATGAGCCCTAAAATGGAATTCAAATTCGGTTTGTTTCCATTATAGTGCTGTGATCATTACAAGTTATTATTTTTAAAAAATATTGATAATCACATTTATGCATTAAAAGGGGGTGTTAGAAAGGAATAGAATTCATATTAAAAATGTGAGTTAGAAAATATTTACAAAGGAGGAAGCAAAGAATAAATCTGCTACAAATGCATTATTCCCTTAGCAACACAAATCTCAGCTTTCTCTTCAAGCTTAAGTTCTGTTGGCTACAAAAACAAGGATTCCTATGCTTCCACACTGAAATTGGTACTCTGGCTTCTCCATCTTGGTGCAAATGTGCAAGGACTTGCTTGCAGGGATGGGAAATAACAGTTCTGCTGAGAGATACAGATCATCACTGCAGGAGGATCCACATCCCCCAACACAACCAGTGAGTTATGTGATGTCAGGAATTATTGGGACATGGAGGAGCCAAGGGTGGCCCAGAGGCATTCAGAGAACTGCCAATCACCTATGCAAAGTTTGATTTGAAAGTGATGTCCTCTACCTCTGCTGACAAAGGTCACAAAATGCACAGAACCAGGCTCTGCATCTGTAAAGTGCTCCCTCTATCAAAGCTCCTGTGGTTGCAGCAGGGTGGAATTCCTGGACAAGGATTCTTTGGAGGACAAGTGTTTTATAGAGCAGTAGAGCAGTGTAAGAGAAAGGAGACTTATCTTCTAAATCAACGTTTTCACTCAGGATTCTTATATTTTCCAGGAGAGCAGGGTGACATCTGCATTGCTCATTCCAACCCCGAACCAAATGTTTTGGTTAGGAAAAAGTCACAGCAAAATTTTAACAAAACAATTTGTGTTCTAAACAAAAGTGAATCCTGTTGACCAACCAGACCTCAATGTTTGTCTTATCATCACCCAGCACTGTGAGAGGCCACAGCCATGGAATTCTGAGCATTCCGTATCTTCCCCATTTTGTTATAAAAGCAGTGTGGTTTGGGTCCATACCATTTGACTGCTCTCACCCTACATTTACACATCTCATTTTTAATGACAAGATTTATACTACAGCTAAAGAAGAAAAAAACATTTGAACAGAGACAAGCAGAAAATCAGGCTAAAAGAAGAAGAAGAATATGCAAACTAGATCTAAAGTCATTTACTCAACAAGTTTTCAGTACAAATCAGAGATCCAGGGCAAACAAGATTGATCTACCAAAGATGTTCTTAAGAGATCAATTGTCCATACCCTGTCTTTGATCAGGAAATCTGAACACATGGACCAGCTGCACAACCATGACACAAACAACATTTACTGTCTACAACCCCAAGGCTCTCAGAAAAGGTTATAAGCATCAGGCCAGAAGAGGATCACCAAGAACAATAAGCAACATACATTCTTTGTTCTCTTAATCCTTATGGTGTAACTTTGTGCTCTCCAAGATACTTGGCCCTTCAAAGCAGAAGAGGTAATTGAATTTCAATCATATCATGGTCTGACTCAAAATAACCCATAATGGCACTCATTTCAATATTGCACAGTGCTGATTTTTATTCTGGGTATAGTGTCTGTTCTTTGCTGTAGAAATTTCCATATGCTCCTTGCCCTGAATTTCAAAGAATAAGTTTGTCTAATGAAGCTGAATATTGAGATTCCCCCCCCATGACTTATGGGTGCAATTTGAAAGGGGGGGGAAAAAGTAACAAGTAAATGAAAAGCACGTACAACACTATGTGATGATAAACAGTCCTTGCAATTTGCTTAGCTAGAGCTTGTTCTTCATTCCCAGAGGCACGAGTCACTTTTATTATGAGATGACAGCTGAATTTTATTCTCAAGATTGTGCAGATTTCTCACCTGACTAGCTCACGACTGTATATTTCAGGTCAGAGAGCAACACAAGCTGGGTTCTATTTTTCCTCTCATGGCTGTTCTTCCTTGTCATTCTTTATGTTGATTTCCATTTCTCAGTCCCACCAATAAGTTCAATTTTCTCATTTTATTTATTTATATCTTTAAAGTAGATTTCAGAACAATCCATGTGCCTTCTTTCACAGGGCACCCTGTGCATGGTGCACCCTCCATACCCCAAACCCAGAGCAGTTGTGCTGTGTCCATGAGCTGACTGGTTTGTGGATCACAGATCTCTGCTCCTTCTTTTCTCATCACCACATTCATCTTCACATCGTGAGTAGCTGGAAGTCACATTTTCTGTGCTACTCTGAGCAGACAATTTGCTGTAGTGTGAGAGTTAATGGACATGGGAGCACTATTAGTGACATTTATCAGTAACAATTTATGTAATTTAAAGGGTAGAGCACTGACTGCAGTTCAGAAGTTCAATTAGCAGCTCTGCTGCTGGTCTGCAGACTTACCTTGGGCTAGTTGCTGCCGGCTGGTATTTCAGTTTTCCATATGTAAATGGGCAAATCAGGCTACTCTGTGAAATCCTTAAATCACATGTGTCTTGTGTACCTAGATAACAGTCTCTGCTATTTTTAAACATGTGTATAAACATCTGTCAGGGAGATATTCTCTGTGTCAGTTCAGCAGAATAGTATCCATTTCTGAGTCTCTGGCTTTGAAGCGGATTGGAAGCATCATCTCTACAGCACTGCTGAGCAATTTTCAATTAAAGGACAGGAATGATGGTAAGAACAGACTTGAAATTTGTTCTACCAACCTCCTTTTCCAGGGCTATCCTGCTCCATTGCTCCCCTCCATTGCTTTTGCTTAACAAAATAAGTCTGAATTAAGTACACAGCCCACATCTGCACTGACAGGTCAAAAAATCAGAACACTTAGCTAAACACCAGCCAAGCCAGATGGAACATTTAGCTAGCAAGGAGACTGCACTGAAAAGATGTATTAAAACTCAAATCACAAAGGCTGTTTTTCAGGGTTGGTCAGATCATCCCTGAGCATTGCTGCTGCATTTGGCTGTGTCAGTTACTGTTAGGATTGGCTTCAGAAACTTCCAGGTCCCAGAAGGGAAGAGTAGATTGAATCCTCTCCAGAAATTTTGCTTCACTGATTAAAATCCATGCAAGATTCCCACACAGCTCATATTGAGGACATCTATGCCTTTGAAATTGTCTTCCTCTAGGAATGTCCACTATTTAACTAATTTTAGGAAAAAATCCAGACTCTATGTCACACTTGTAAGACTTAAGACCATCTCTCCATACTACAGGTTCAGGATCTGGTTTAAGAATGAAAAACCTCTCAAATCTGAACATTTCCAAGTAGATCTTTCACTTTGTCCGATAAGAATATGGGTTTCACATTACCCAGGGCACTGTGTATATTTATTTATTCCTCAAAATCTTTCTTTTGTAACCTTGCCATGTGTAAATTTTATTATTTTCCCTCCTCAAGTTTACCTTGGAAGCAAAGGAAGAATTACCAGGAAACAAAGAAACAATTTTATAAAATAGTGGAACAATCTCCAAAATTCCCTCCAAATGGATCGGAATTGAAGGTTGAGATCTGAGGACCATCCCATGGTCTTGACTATTAAAGGGATGAAGGATGAGATCACTCATCCTGGAGAAAAGGGTTTTGATATCCTGAGTCATCAACTGGGCAAGTGGAAACTCAGCAAATTTTCTCACAGATTCTTACTTTCACCCATGGGAAAAATTCATGGATGTGCAACAATTTCAATGAAATGTCTTAAACTTTTCATAATTTCTTTGATTCTCCTTACAAAGAAATGACACTCAAGCAAGAACCAGTTAATCAGAAAATTCCTGTCCAGTTTTATATGAAATGCTGGTGGGGTATTTGATGGGTAATAAAGCTGAGTTTCTTCAACATCTTTTTAGATTTTTACAGACCCACACACACAGTTCATCACACATAGGGACTGGATACTTCCCCTCTGAAAAAATAAAACTGGAAGCCTGCATGTTGTTAATATTTCCTCTTTCGTCTTCCCCCTTTTAACATCTTTCCCTGAAAAGCAAACAAATAAACCCTGGGCTCCTTTAATCCACTTGAATCACACGCTGGCCAAGGAGCAGCACAGCACTCATCTGTGGAGACAGCTGCTCGCCCACCCTTCTGTCTGCAGGAGAGATAAATACAGAGGCTCAACAGAATTTTTTCGTATTTCCAGTGTTCTTAGCCTACTTAATCAAAATCCACCATTGCTGCCAACTGTCAGCAGACTTACATTTATAAATGTTGTAGTTCAACACTCTCTAATGCAGTGTGTTATCTGAAAATAATTACAACTCTCATCTTGAGCAAAAATGAGATTTTTTTGTGTGAGGAGGAGCACACTTGCTAATGTTCAGCTTTAGTTTAGTTTTATAACAGTCTGGCAGTGTAAACTGGGGGTTGAGCATTTGTGTTTGGTGTGAGGGTGTTAGCGAATAAAGCTATTGAATTTTCTCTGATGTTATCCTAAGATTCAGAAAACTTGAGCAGCATCTCACATTCTGCAGTGCTGTTTTTTCACAGAGGTGGGGAGTGTAAACAGCAATGTAATAGAAAAGATATAAATGCAGTAGTCAGGGATTGTCAGGGAGCATTTTACTGAAAAAGATTCACCTAATCCAAGTCCATCCTCCCTTAGATATGAAAACTGACAAATGCAAACTGCTTAGAAATATGTATTTAACTTGAAGTATCATAAAAGGAAAAAACAGAAAGAAAGAAAAAAAAATAATCAGAAAGAAATCTTCTAAACAAGACAAGAAAATCCATTCCCCCCTTTCTGAAAGATAACAGTCCTGTCAGATTTAGAAGCAGACCAGCATTTCAGAGGTAAAACCCCTTTATTGCATTTTTGTGAGCAAAGTCCTGGTCCCCGTGGGTCTACACAAACCTGGGGCAGGGGTGTGGGTGCATCTGCAGAGGGAAGTCTTTACACTTGTGTACAGCATCAGAAGTTTCTTTAAATGGCCCCAGCAGATGGAGCATTGATATGATCCCATAAACACCTCCTATGGAAACTGGGGGTCTGACACAAAGGGGTTTGTTTTGTCCCTTCCATTGGTGATTGACCACCCCCAGAACACCACACCTCTTCACCAGCACTATTGCTGGCGTCCCTCCTGCAGCTGTAAGGGTCAGTCAGAGTTTCAGGGAAACGTTCAGGAGGGTTTGGCCCTCCCTTGGCTTTGCCTACAGCTGCACAGACATCCCACAAACAGAAAGAGCCAAGGCACCTTTAACACACCAATTGAAACAATGCTTGACAACAGGTCCTTGAACTTGCACCCTCTGCACAAGTCAGCACCAAGAACTCTGGACAAAGAAGGAATATTGAGAGCAGATGACACTGCCTCACTTCTGAATCTTGCACCTGCTTTACCAACCCAACAGCACCAGTGCCTGAGCAGGCACTTAGCTGGGGCTTTGGTGGGTGTTATTTTTTAAGCTTCTCAGAAAATAACATCTGGCTGCATAATTGTGGCTGCTTCTTATGGGATTGCAGACTTGGATAAGCAGTGTAGAAAGAGCCAGGATCAGTTTTGATCAGGAAGACAGAAACTGATCCCTTCCAAACAAAGCCAGCTTAAGCGGGAAGACCCAACTACAAGGTTAAGAAAGAAATCTCTTAGGGATTGGGTTTAATAATACCACACACAGATTAAAAGTAGTTCATTTTGAGCATGGAAGAGAAGGCACAATCTCAAAGCAACAGTAAGAGCCACAAAGGTCAGGTGGAAACATAACCAAGTCCTGGTGGCAACAAGCTCAGAGATCCTAGGCCAGGAAGTTCAGATTGGCTGAGCAGGATGGGCCCCTGTGGAGAGCAGGATGCAGCACCCCAGATTTAAAAAGGGGTTTAATTTAGTAATTTATCCAGCAGAGGTAAGCCCAGCTAGAAGCAAAAGAAAGTACAGTGGGGCAAAGGGAATCCCTTGCTATGGGAACAGAAACAACAGGCAAATGGCAAGGAGGTATATTTTAGGAAAATGGGCCAGAGAAGGTTTTTTACCTGATGGGGAGCAAGGCCTGAGCATGATTCCTGCAGAAGGAAGTGGGCTTTCATCTGCTATACCTAACTCTTGAAGAAAGGATCCAGCCACTCCCCAGGGAATAAGAACACCAAAAAAATAGAATGGAGAGCAAAATTGGTACTCAGATTGTGGAGATGAAGGCTTGAATGTCTGTACATACAAGAGGAGACAAATAGTTTTGTTCTGAAGGAGAAAGAACAGATATAATCAGTGGGCAAAGCTCTTGAAACTAGACAACTGGAAAAAGTGTAACTCAAATGCTTCTTGCAATTACCAGCACGGAATATCAAAATGGCAGGGAGTCAAAAGCAGGTCTGCTGCATCCTAAAAGCCTGACTCGCTCCAGGAGCCCTTTCAGCTGGTCTTCATTATTCTGTAAGATTTGGATAGTTCTAAAAGTGACAGGATAATTTTATTTTTTTTTTAATAAAATCAGAGTCTGTGCAATGGAATGAGTCATCAGCTGTCCATTAGTACTGAGCCAAGAGTCTGAGGACAGGATGCAGGTTAGGTTAATGCATCCTGAAGTCTCTTTGTATGGGCCACCCCTGTAGGTCACCTTCAAGATGACAAGGTGGTGCCGTGACAGCTCAACTCAGAAAAACTAAACCCGAGGTTTGGCTGCAAAACCTTCAAATACTTAGACTGATTTTGCATCTTCATGGAGAGTTAACTTAATTTTAAACTTATGTTTAATACTAAGACATTAGAGTATGCAGGAAAGCATCAGCTTACCATTTGACTAAGGGAGTCTGGAAGTGAACTTTCCCATATTCAAATCACAAGGACATGGAAAAATATCTTGTTTGTTTTTATAATGAATTCTGCCACTTATGTAAATTAGCACAGAACTGGAGAAATGTGACATGTCTAAGTGTGAGTAACAGCTGGGGAAAACTGCACAACAGCTGCCAATATCAATAATTTATTATTAATTGGTTCCACAGCCATTTCTGAAACAGTCATGCCAAAAAGCTGTGTGACAGGATAGCAGTGCAATAGGGCAGGGTAAAGGCAGGCATTTCTGAACTCATGTCCTAAAATCTCCCCAAATATTTGTGTATTACTGTGCATGCAGCTGTTCTTGAGATACAGACGTTATTACAAAATACAACCAAACAACAACAAATCAGCAAAAAGGCAAACAAAGCCATGAATTTGTGTCCACCACAAGTTAGGAAGACAGAATAATGGAAGTGGAATGCATGCTAACAATAAGCCTTTTGCAGCAATTGTACAAATAGATACAGCTTCCAATCAAAATGAAATGGGGCTTTGGAAACCTCTCTGCTCGAATTTGTGGGGGCTGAATCCACTTCTGTTTTGATATTGTGTGTTATCAATTAATTTGACTGAACTTCCTGGGCAAGTTATTAAGTCCCCATGCCACTTTCTCATTATCTGTAAAATAGGGCTAACAGTATCAGCCCCAGTACTTTACAAAGGAGATCAAGGATTATATAGACCTGCAAATAATTCACAAATCCTGGTTGAAAATTGCATGCCAACTTTTTTTCTTATCTGAAAACCTCCAACCTCCCTTCAGTGTCATTAAAAGAAGACTTATTCCCACATATTATTTTATAAAAACAAAATAGACAGTAAGCATGTAAGATAATTATTTGCCCACAATCATAGCTTGACTGCCATTCTCCTTGTTTTCTAAAAGGAACTTATTTTTGAAGGTGACCTGCATTACTGCAGTGTTAATAAAAATGCACTGTGTGTAATCAGTTATTATTTTATCTCTGAACATATTCAGTCTTTCAAAATGTGTAAGCATTCCCAAGGGCAGCATCATGCCAGTAAGAGAAGACTCTTCTTCAGGAAAAAAGGGGGTCAAATCCTCCCCCAAAGTACTAAGTCCCTGGTGATACTCATCTATTTAAACACTGCATAATAAATTTCATATTTAGATTATTGTAATATCTTGGACTTTGTCACATACTTTATGTTTTGCCACAAGAATGACTTATTTTCCTGTCGCTGTAAATGCAGGTGCTTCTGAGGTCCCGTTGGCCACAGTTCAGGTGGAAGTCTTTCTTGTGAAAAAGAATTTCCTAAAAATAATGCTGAGCTGCTGAGAAACAATTTAAATTTTCAAGAAAAACGACATCCTTCTTTTAGCTTTCAGTCATGCTGTCTTGCTTCCCAGAAAACTTGAGATTTGTCAACAAAAACACCTAATTTTTTGGTGCTTAGTCTTAGAAGTATACGCAGGATTCCAGGGCTACAGGAAGGACAAACCCCCTGCCTGCCAGCAATTCCCAGGAGCAATTTCGTGATGGAACCTAAGTAGCTATGGAAACAATCTCTCTTGTTTCCTGCACAATTGTCTAAATTTCTAAAAGCTTCCCCTCCCAGAGAAGGACACCCCTTCCTCACTATGACAGAGCCTTTTTCCACTGAGGCACAGCAGGAGGAGTTCAGCTGCTTCACCCCAGCACAGGTAACACGGGGAGTTTCTCACCCTGGAGCAGGATGGTGGATCAGAGAGTTGGATCTGGGAGTGTCCAGTGCACCGTGGGAATCCCTGCTGAAGGGACAGTACAAGACCAAACACAGCTGCACCCACCCCAGTTTTTATTTATTAATTAGTAATTTTTCCTCTAAAGGTGAAACAAATGGGATCTGTCCCGGTCAGAAATGGGTATCACAGCTTGCAGTCACACAGGTGCTTTCAAGTGCTCCATCTCCATTAATTCCTGGGCACATCCAGGGATTTATATCAATTTAAATCCATCCTCCATTACCTAAAGGCCAGACCTGTAGGAAGGTTTGATGTGGGTCTGGGAAAATCAGGATATTCCTTCTGCCTCTACAGTGATTTCCAGTATGACCTTGGTTAAAGTCATTCTGTCTCCTCCTGCCTCAGTTTCCTTTTTCACAAGAACAGGGCAATGACAGCCACCTCCTAGAAGTGTTCTAAAGTCTTCTGATGGAAACTGCAAAATGAGAGTGGAAATATATTTATCAGTGGAGAGAAAAATAATCCTACTCCTCTCTGCACGTATTTTGAAGAATGGGTCAATAGATTTTCTTCATCTGATTTGTTCCCTCCCCAGCAGATTTTATTCTTATCTAAAACTTACTCTTGAAAATCCCATTTAGTTTTATAACATGCTTGGGAATCCTTCGGAACAGTATATTCTTTATAAATGCAAGATAATACCCACTGTTTCCAGGCTTCTGCATCTAACTAACACTCATCCAAAAATGTAAACAGGTTGAGAATTTTGTCATAAATGCTCCATTTCTTTCCCCAGTGTTCCATAACATTTGAGTGGGGGAGCAAAAGAACTGATCTAACCACATTTGCTTGGTGTTGGGTTACACAGAGCTCATTAAATCATGAGCATGAGCTGGATGCCAGATACAGCTCTTGCAAAATTAACTCATAAACCAGGGAATATCCTTATGCATTTAGGGCTTTGGGCACCAGGGCATTTGGCTGGGATATATGAACACTGCCCAGTCTAGAGCAGAGTCAATAACAGAAAGCCAATATTATCAACTAATATCTGGGATCCCAGGAGAGCCAAAAAGTCTTCTAGTACTTTCTTGGTTTAAGTCTCTTGAGGACAACTCTATTTCTAGCTCATCAGATGACACACTAAGTGTGATTTAAATTACTGTAAGGATCTTTCAAGGGCAGGGTCAATTTTTCTTATTTCTTTTGTGTATTTACATTTAGAGAATGAATTTGCCTCCTTTCCTCCATGGATGCACACTAGGTGAGGTTACCAGATGAAGAAGCTTTAAACTGAACCCAATGACACTTTCACACTCCCCAAGTCATTCCAATCCTTGCAAAGAGAATTCCTCCTGCCTTTGGAGAGGAATTCTGGTTTCTTATGAAGACTCTGATGTACACATAGGACTGGAATATGCCCAATATCAGCATCTACAACTCCAAAAATGAAATAGCAATTTTAAACTGCAGCTGCTGGGATGGAAGCCTCCCCCACCTTTTATTAACCTGACATTCAAAGACGTTTGAGAAGGCACCACTCTTGAAATGCTTGGAGCAAGAGCCCCTCCTGGATTCACTCCAATGAGCACCAGTTTTACAACACATTTCTAGGCCACATCAGGTGAACTTTTGCTATTTGGAAAGTATTGAATCTTTGGCAACCTCTGACATCTTGACCTTTGCACACAATATCTGGAACAGCCACTAGTTAGAAGACATCATGAAATTGTCCTAACACACAAAGAGATTATTTGAGACTTGAGTGGAATCAGTCCTGCTCTGCTACCAGGAAAAAAATTGTTTCTTCAAATCATGCCACATTGCCAGGTCTCAGTTTACATTCTCCAGCTTATTTTTCTTACTTTGAATGTTTAATCTCACCATTTTATGACTTTCAGGATTGCTTTCCTCTCCTAGTGACATTTCCTAGATGAAAATCTGGGAGAATAGCCACCCCTACGAATTTTTATTAATTTATCTGTTCTGGGACATTTACTTGCAAGAAAGGTTGCAGGTTTATCAATAGTGACCAAACATCTCAGGAAAAGTGCAGAAGGTCAGAAGTCAGCCCCTCCATGTCTTCATATCTCGTTGGAATTCTATTCCAGGGCTGCTGCTGAATTCTCTGGCACAAAATTTCATATCCCTGGAGATGGTTCAGCCACAATTCAAGAATGTTTTTCAATCTGTGTCTTCCTCATAGTTTTATCAATAAGCTGTCTTTGACCATTGCCATTTTCTTTCAAGCTGTCCTTCCATCACTGTCTGCACTGCAGGCTGACAGATATTTTGCTTCAATGCCCTGAAGAATCTTACCCTGTACTGACCCTGTACTTAAATTCAGTTCCTGCTTTTTCTTTCACTCATGAATATTTAACTGCTGTAGTTTACACCTGCTGGATCTCATTTGCTGTCATTAAGATCATTCAGGTTTACTGTGTAGGAAAGAAAATAAAGAGCTTTGTGATGTCAAATAATCCTCTGAAATTATTTTCCTCGCGGGTCAGGTCCCATCATGTTCCTTTTCACCTCAGTTTGCACCATCAGGTCTCACTCTGATGATCCCTTCTGTCAGCTGCCATCTTTTCCCACAACACAGGTCCCTTGATAAACCTTTTCTGAGTATTCCTGTCCAAATTAAAATCAAGAGAAAACATCCCTAGACAGTCACCTTTATGATCTGGATGGGGGTTAAAATCAGAGATAATCCTACGAACTTGGGTCAGAATTTTTCATCTTTTCATTCATTGCACCAGCATGAAAATCACTTTGGAAGGGCCAACAATCTCTTCCAAAATACCAGTTTCTTCCCTTTGAAAGCTTTTCCAGTCTGCAGTCCACCTAGTTATTCTAGACATTGACAGGCTTCAACAGGTCCATGCAGTTAAGGAAAAACTGATATATATATCTATGTATAGATATATATATTCTTTCAGTTTGAATCAGAACAAGCATTTTATTCTTAAGAAGTGATGACAGACTGGTGTCATAAGTTCTGTTTTGGCACCAGAGATGCAATCCTGTCCCTTTTCTCCTGCTTCCCTTTGTGCAGCTTCCTTAACCAAAGAATCACAATGTAATTTAGGATGGGAGGAATCTAAGGAGGTTACCTGTTCAAACCCTGTTCAAAGTAGGAATATGACACTAAAACAGGAATAGAGATTTAAAAAAAATTCCTGTTTTCCCTATTTCTTACAGCAGTTAGTGCACAGACAGAGCCTTCGTCTCAGCCCATGACAGCTCAGTTACTCTCAAAAGTTTTCATGATGAATCTTACCTGGAAGATTTTGGAAATTCATCCAATGCAGCACAAACCAGATCACCCTTCACATATTTATTGATTCCATCAGAAAACTCTAATGGATTTGTGAAATATGACTTCCCTCTACAAAAACAATGTTGTTTCTTCTCCAGTATATTTATCTAGGTGTCTATCAACTCTGTTTATTACAGTTTTCCACCAATTTGTCCAGGAAAAAAGTCAGACTTGCTGATCTGTTGTTTCTCAAGTTTCTCCCATGCTTTTTAAAAGAAAAGAAATCCTTGCTGTGGCTTTATATGTCCTACTTTGCATTCCTTACAACCATTATAGAGTTCATTTCAGTTCTTTGGAAACCCTCAGTGCAGAATTGTGGTTGCTTTGGTAGGGCAATGATTCAGTTCCTTGGTGCAGGAGAAGAAATAACGTGGAATTTCATTCATTGCCACAACAATTTATGACAAGTCTGGCACAAACAGAATTTTTTTTAAATTTTGCTAATAGAATAGTTCAAATTTTGGCTGAAAACTCACTTTTTCTCCCATAGTATTGCAGAAGGTGTCACGTTCTTGCTGGTTCCTGCAAGCTAATGCCAGAAAATGAAAGGGAACATGGCACTGCTTTCTCGCTTGCAGAGGAAATCAAGAAAAGAGCAAGTTGGATCATTTACTATGATTAAACAGACTATCTTGGGGTTGAACTCCAGCTGTGATAAGAGTGACATGCTTTATAGAGTAAAAGTCACACTGAAAGGTAGAAGTACATAGAAAATGGGAATTTGAAAGTTTTGTAACTATGATTGTAAAACACATCACCAGTTCTGACTAAGTGTAGATCCCTTTGTTTCAGGAGGTTTCTCCTTCAGCCTTCAACAAGTGGAGACTTGTTCTGTTATTTGCGGATATTTAGACACAGGAATAAAGCAAATGAGCTGTAGAACAGAATCTGCCATGTTATAGTTTCTGCAGATTAGGAATGCTATTTGTTCCAAAGTGGAATTAGTCTATTAATGAAGAAGTAAACAGTTTAAAACCACTTAAATTTTAAACAGCACAAAATGTTTAAAATCAGCACTTTTTTTCCTGTAAAATAAATCTGATTTTGTGTTCCATATTTAGATTCAGATATAAAAACAGATGATGCAGGTTCTAAATAATGCACTTTGCTGTTGAATCGTGATCCTTATTTCCTTGTTTATGATTGAACCAGCAGAATTGTAATACGTTACTGTTTATTATTATATATATACAACCAAATCAAGCCATAAAGTATATAGGTAGTGTCCATTTTGATCAAACCTGAGTCAAAACTCATGAGCTGCTGATAGTTTGGATGTCCTTGCCTGCTAAAGGGACAGTGTTCATTTACAGCAGGCAGGAAACCTGAGCAGTGGAGCTGAGAATTCAGACCTTTGCAGTGTGAAGTACACGGTGTTCCAATGGAGGAATCAGTGGCCCAGCAGATTATTTAGTCTGTAGCAATAAACATCAGTACAGAGAGAGAGGGCTGGGGGAAATAGGAACATATTTTCAGATTAGCTTTACCAGATGCAGTGTGATTTCACAAAAGGAACATCTGATAGAAGCATTAGGAGGGTTACCTTAATAGACCACATGGTCACCATCGAATGCCCCCATAAAACCTTGGAATACAAAACTGACCCATAAACCACAAGGACATGAAATAATGCCCATTGCTTCCCTGTTCTCATAAGGATTTAATCTAGATCACTTCCTTCTTCCTTCTATGACTATAGTATTGACTTCAGGGAAATTACTTGTATCAATAACCAGGACGGTACCAAAACGCCCAGGAACTCGAGTTCTCTGCTCTCCCTGCCTCCCACAGACACATCCACTGTCTTGCCCAATCAAACCATTCTGGACTATACAATAACTCTAAACACATATCAAGGTCAATCTGAACACAGAGAGAAAACAGAGAGAAAACTTGGCATTTTAGCCTCATTCTTCACACCACAGCACATAAAGGGCAGGTGGCAGTAGGATTATCTGCAGCCAAATGCTGATTAGGAGTGAAATAACTGCTGTGAAATATGTTGGGGGAAAGTGAAGCAGTTCTAGCCCCAGTTCTACCTCCAACTTTTCCATTAATGTAAAGGAAAAATTCCTGGATTCCACCACTCTGTTGAGATCTGCTAACTAATACCTGTTTATGAAGTAAGGATTGACAGCATTTTTACAGCATCCTGCACAACAGAGCTATTGCCAAAAACAGAGTTCTTAAAATGCTAAAACAAAATTTAGAAGTTACTGTGTGTGAGCTCTTAGGTGGGAGCCAAACCCACAGCCCCACTCTGCTATCACCATCAGAGACAATCCTGCTCACACATTTCTTTCTTTGCCTTTGGTTAAGTATGATGCTCAACTTATCAGCAAAAGGTCAAAGAGAACATCATCAGCAAGGAATGGAGCTGGATCAAATGCTTTCCATAAAAACAAGAAGAACAAAGTCACGACTTTTGCCTCTTTGAGAGATGGAGGACCAATGCCTGCTGATGCATTTTAGGACAGAGTGAGGAAGTGTGAGCCAAGCACATGAGCTGTGCTATGCTGCAAAATGTTTGAGTGCTCTAAACTATTTTCATACTCCAGAGGTTGGAATAGGCTGTGAATTTATGTTTTTTGTTGCTATGGTAATTTGTATTGTCAGAGTTTTAATAACCTCATCAAAAACATGCATTCAAGAGCAATGTGGCACCTCTACGTAATTTAACACCAATCCATTCATGGCTTGTGGTACCATTTGAAACACTGCACAAGGAAATTAAAAACAAATAGAAATAAATCACCACAATACTGAAACCAATAAATATTTAGGCTGAAAAGGTGAGCAGCCAGTGGAAAGAAAAAGATATTTTCAGAGAAATGATGGAAGCTTCTAAGACAATTATTCTCCTACCAGTACCAAGAGCAAGGTTAGCCAAGATCAGTGGTAATTAGCTGAGAACTATGGGTCTGTTTGCTTATGTGTGCACGAAAAGCCATTTCAACCAACAGCTTTTCAAAATTCAGACTTGTCAGCCTTGAAGTACAAATTATACACGTTGCTAATATTTAATTAAGGCAGGTTAACAATTATGGGCTAAAGCCCACAGAATATTGGGACTGCTATACATGACAAACCCTTTTTGAGTGCAACTTCAATAATGTTGGTGGTGTTTCATGTGAGTGTAATTTGGTCCTGTATCTAAATTTCCTCAATGTCCTAATACACCATCAAATTACTCGTATCATTTATTTGGTAGCTTTACACGCTGCTTATGCATCATTTGCAGCAAGAGATAATTATGCTTCAGCTCTTTAGTTTGTTTTTCTGCCTGAACTTTATTGTGTTTTAATAGTTTTTCTAGCTCTCTCTAGTGCCTAAACAAGAGAAGGAAAAGGGATTTTAATAAATAATTAATTTTTTTGTCACTGTTATTGTTCAATATGTGAAAATGGCAACACCTTTGACTTTCTTAGGTTGTTAAGATGTATTAAAAGAGCTTGAGTTATACAAGACTAAATAATAAACACTGAGTATTAAGTCAACTGAAGCCAAATACAAATCCAATGCAGTGTGAATGTGAATTAACTTCAGTTTCTGACAGATGCACAAACTGTTACAACCCATAGCTCCCCTCTGAAGGTCCAGCTTTCCTCTGGACAGTTTTATTTTCCTCTGGACTGGTTCTTTGCCTCACCTCCCAACACAGATTCTTGCCTTTTTCAGCCACAGTCACACCATTGCTTCTATTTTAGTGTATTGACATGGTGTTAATCTTACTGAAAGCAAGACAACAAATATTTATTTACTGCCCTTATTGATAGCTTCTGTTTGCAGGGAGTAAATATAAAAGTGGTACTGATCCTCCTGCTACTGCTACTGGATAAGAGACAAGAACAGCTGAGAAGGAAAGTGCTCCAAGGCAGGAACAGACATCGGCATTTTCATGGGATGGACAATTCTTTCAGTGGATTTGCAGAAATCCTTGTAGACACAGAGCTCCAAAGAGACTGGCAAAAAATCCTGTGGGGAATCAAATTTCTTTTGGCACTGTGATCCTGGGGTTCACAGTGAGGCCAAACCAAAAAGTGTCTTCACCAAAAGCATCTTCTTGACAAAAGCAGCTCCCACCCTGCTGCTCAAGCAGTTCCAGTGGCCAAATTGTTCTCCCAGGACAAGGAAGAGTTCACAGCCTGAAATAACTCCCAAGAAACTTGTTGATTTGGGATCTGTCTCACCACTTAAGCCACACTGCCCTCCTCACTAAGCCATGGCAGCAGAGTAACCACACTTACTGCTTTCCAGCCCATGAAGAGCTGAAATTCTCCCTGGGTGCAAGAGGCACATTCATCATGAATATTTTAATAGCCTTGAATACCACAGGCAGTAATCAGAATTTCCCCAGGTGCACAATTCTAAATGAATCTCATATTGAGCTTTTATTTTTAGAGAAATATAACGATCAGAATTCAGAATAGCCCTGTTACGGCTGTCACTTCATTTCAAGGGACTTCAAAGATAATCAGACTTAAAATGTTTAAGGTTAATTAAGGAAAACAAAAAGATTTATTACTGTATAGAGAAGCTTTGTGTAAAAGATGTGAATAACAAGTGATCTAATTTCTTTGGTGGCCTTGTGATGGGAGTGGGGGTGGGAAGGCAGAAATACACAGAAGTAAGACAGAAGAAAAGGTTTATGCCAGGTAAAATTTGGCAAAAAGTCACATTTATGTCAACAGTGTTATCACCTATGGAATAATAAGCAAGATTTAAATATCATGGGAGGATGCAAAAAGAATTAAAGGTAATTTCATAAATTCTTTTGTATTGACAGAGCAGGATCTTCTGAACATTGCTCCATCAGTTCTTGAACACCATGAACTGCTGAAATATCCTTGATGTTGCAAGTCATACACTTTTCCAGCTATATGGTGAAGCCCACAAGTGTTAAAATAACACTTCTGTTGCAGCCACAAAATTATTTTCCCCCATTTTCAATTTTCAGGCTATATTAAATACTATACATATTAATTTTCTTTGCTCTCTTCTCAGGTACTGTAGTCTGCAGCAGAGACAAAGGCTCTTTCTGCACCTGTCCAGAGCAGATAATCTCTTTTTGATAGCAGAGAGTGCAGTTGCTTAGGAAACTGTAAGGCCCTGTAAGAATTTCAGGAGCTGTAATGTGGGATGCTATTGTATCTAAGCAAGTCTTAGCACGAACAGAGTAATCACAACTCCATTCCTCTTTACAACACTGTTTTTTTCCTTTGCTCCACCTCATAATTAGCTAGTGCCAGAGCCTAAGCAAGAAGACTTTTCAGATGCCTGTCTGGAAATAGTGAGAACTTGAGCCTGTGCAGGCTGTTTGAGAGGCAGGCAGCTCTCTGCTCCAGCACCCAGCCTGGGGCCAGGCTGCACCTTCTCTGACTCAGTGAGCTACACAAGCACATGAAAGCAGAAGCTGGCCAGGAAAGGAACCTTTCTCTCTACTCTACATGTTGTCTACCCAAACAGAAAAGCTCTACAGTGCTGTGACCTGCATCCCAGATGGCCAGGGACCAGTCAATATAACATTTAGCCAAATTGGAGGGTCAGTGACGTTGCAGTAAAGCGTTCCTGTCACCTACAGACTTCTTTGGCTCCTTTCATGGAGGTTCTGGGCAGAACACACCAATCAAGCAAAGTATTGACTGAGGAAAGGTTTGAACAAATGATTTCCATAGTTCCCTTATTTTCACAGGCTCGCAAGAGCTGTCCAGGATTTAGATAAGAGACCTCATGTCCACCTCTGCTTGTTCTTGACTACACTCCACCAGCATTTCTACGATTCCAGAGATTCAGGCACTTGGAGCTCTGTTGTCATTCTCTGTTTCACAAATATTTTAAGTGCAGGCTGTGTGGCAAACACTTCACAATCCAAACTGGAAAGGAACCCCTGCCTGGCGTGCAGAAGCACAGCTGTCAGTCTCAGATGGCTTTGTGGAATCGACATTTTTCCTCTGAAAGACAAAAATCTTCATGTTTCAGCCTGGGAGAGGAACACAGCCTTGGATTTATACAGTATTTTACAGTCCTTTACCCACAATTATCAGATATGTCCCCATTCTTCTACTGGGGCTGGGGTTTGGGATGTCCTTGTGTTTGAAAAAGAGGGGCTGGGATTGATGGAGCTCTGACTCATGATTCCATCCTGGGCACAGTCTCTCCATGCTTTAAGAAATTCCTTCTCCTTGGTGAACTCAAACAACAAAAACCTACCCTCTAGTTTTCCCACAGTAGGAGAGGCAGGACATGCCTGTAATCCAGAGGTTCTGTTGTTCGTTTTACAAGCCATATTCCAGTCTTAAACAAAGCCAGACTTTTCTGAAGGGAGTGGAGTCCTATGAATGGCTCTGTCCAATTATTACAAAAATTCTTTGAAAATTTTGCTTACAGACATGAAAGGGAAATCTGACTTCCAGAAAATCACATTTGGGGGGAACAATGAATTCCTTTTTCAAAGCAAAATGTCACTGAAGATTTCAACAGAGGCTATCACAGCAAGTACAGCAATTTATTCAATATTCTAGAAACTGCTAAGGCAGAATTGGTGATAACGTGACAAAGTGTGCAGCTCAATTTGGTTCTGTTCTTTTCATTTTTTAATTAAATCTTGATAGTTGTAGGATAGGACTACTCTTCTGTGAACAAACTAAATTCAGATACTCCTTTACCCTTTTTCTTCTCCTGGTTACTCTCAGGACTTACTACAGAACCACATATGCTGCATTTGATGAGAAAAGGGAATATCTAGTATGAAGTGTTTCCTGTGACATGATTGGAACCGCTATTATTCACTTTATCACCTCACATCTAGCCAATTAGCAGCAAAAGATTGCAGGAGCTGATCATTTAGGTCCCATAACCTGCTTAAAGTTACAAGAAATTTTTTAAAAGAATGCAAAGGGGGGTGCTGATTTTCTCTCCAGCAATGAAGTGATCTTACCATTAGCTATGGTAACTGAAGAACATTTTCTCTAAAGATGGTCCAAAATAAGATGAAGTAGTTTTGACAGGAAAAAAATAAATCCTTCTGCAAAAGCTCATCTTCTAAAAACTTTAATTTGAAATGCTTAACTTTTTTTAAGTTAATTTGGAAACAAAATATTTCAACAAGCAACAGAAGTTTAGTTGCTTGTTGAAACATTACATTGTGTTCTAGAAGTTTCTTTCCAACAGCTCGGTATTTTAAGTCTGTGAAAATCTTCAAAATTGCCTGCCATAAATTTATCACTTTGTCCATTGGAATATTCACCAAAAAAAAATTCAAGAAGGCTGTTGAAAGGTGTCATAGGCTGATTAAACCATTTTTGCAAAAGTGAAGCATGTAAGTATAATAATTAGATCACTGCAGCCTTTAAATATACACACTACATCGTGTTGCACTGAAATTAATCTCTGCACTGACACCTGACTTGCTGCAATGCCTGTAGAACTAAAATGAAAGAATGAAGACCATAATGTGCTCCAATTGTTGTGCTAAGCCTTAATATAAGATGGGGTCAGAGAAACAAGGTGTTTAATTGATTTTATTCCAGGAAACAAAGACTGCATGCAAAGAATCAGCTGCTCTGATATCAGTGGGAACAGTCATTAAAAGCTGATTAGTGGGAGAGGTCCAGGCAATAAGACACGAACACAGAACATTAAAGGAAATAAAGTTTTCCCAACAAGAGCAGTGTGGTTTTATTTTGCTCCTCGAAGTTTCTTCTATACTACATTAAGATGAAGTTAATTACCCCACTGTAATTGGGAAGCTTAAGAGCCTGTTCAGCTGGCAAGGGTAGGAGTTCAATGACTGCAATGAAGCACCAACATCTAAGGCTGAGACAGGCCTGGGACACAGCTGAGCTCTTGGAAGGGTTGGTTCCATAGCCTGCACAACCCCTCCTAAATCCTGGTGCATGGGCACTCCCATCCTTATGGTAACTGCAGCATGGACCCTGGTATTCCCGCATTCCACTCCCCACACCAAGCTCAGTAGTAAAAATAGAAAGGTTTCAACCCAGTAGCCTTTTAAATAGTGCAGAGAGCTTTACTTCTACCTGAGCTGTTGCCTGGCTTTCCCCTAAACTGCTGAGCAGTTTGGTCTCTGAAGGCAATTAGCCAGCTGTCCTCCCTGCCCAGGGTTCTGCACAGCACAAGCTGCTGAGCCATTCCTGCCTCTCCAGCCAAAAAACCCCTCAAAGGCCAGCCGTGATCCACAGCCATGAAAAACACCTTTAAACGAGGTTTGCCCTCTCGAGCATCTTTTACTTCTCCTTCCATGACCAGAGGGACAGTGCAATGGCCAGGGACCTCCAGCCCTTCATGCCCACCTCAGCCAGCCCACATTTGGATACAACTCTCCATCCCCCCATGGCTCAGCCACGGCTTCCCTGCCCCCGAAGTGCATGGAGCCACCCAGCCTTGGGGACAGGACTGGGAGTCCACCCCTGGGGACAAAGCTAGAAGGGCTCTTGACTCCTGAACACAGGAACTGGGAATATTCAAATGACAAAAAAACCCCCATGTGTTGTGGGAGCATGGTTTGGACAAAGGCAAATGTTTTTAGAATCCCACTGTGTAATTATATGCAGCATCTTACAGTTACTATCCAAAAACATTTCTCATACTCTAAGTGCCTGGCACAATCCCTAGGAGACAAATGATGAATGTTTACTGCCTTTGGACAATAAATATAAATAAGAGTCTAAACAGACACAGCAGTTCTGTGTAAGAGTCTGAGGAAAGTTTAAGTATCAGTGTTTAGTGTGAAAAAAGAAATATGTGCATTTGTTACCAGAAATGTGACTCTTGATATTTAATAATTTTTGATGTTGGATAACATTTATTCTTCTCATTATTTGTTACCGTGGGCTTTAAGGAGAGAGTTTGTTCCATATGCTGAATGTTGGGCTGCTGTCACTCAGGGAAAGTTTTTACTCCTTGAACAGTCAGATAAGGAAGGGAGCACTTCTGCAAAAGGTAATATCTTTCTGATGACCAAGTATTAAGAGCAGATAAGTGGTATTTCACTCAGATAATTTGCAGCTAGTGCCTAAAATTAATAATATATCAGCAGAGTCGATGCCTGTGGTGAGGTTACCGAGGCTCTTTGTTTAAAAAGTGCTTATTGTTTAATATATCCTTCAGGGTACAGCAATGTGCCAGGAATTCACAAGCCACAGTGCTGCTTGCTCTCCCTTTTCAAGTGGCCTCCTTTCAAGCCTGGCTGTGGCACCAGAGGTAGAGGGGGGAGAATAATAGATTGCAGAATCCCTGTGGAATTTGGGTTTCAGAGAACAAGCAGATGAGAAGGGGCTTGCATGCTCCCAGCTCTGGGAGGGCTGATATCAAGAGAATTGGGGTTTTTCATTAACACAAAAAAAGCGGTGAATAACTAGGACCCCATCAGATAGTGAAGTTATTCACTGAAGGAAGACCAGACAGCAGAATGAAAATGCTGACTGAATGATTGGCAGAGTGGAAGGGAAAGCACAAAAGATCAAGAAAAGGCAAAACGTGAGCAAAGCAACTGCCTTGTGCCTGTGCTGCTGTGTCTCTGCCAGTCCCTGTCCTCACTGAGCTCCTGAGGGGAAGGAGGTGATGGCACGGGAAGATCACAGCAGGATGTGCTCGGGTGAGCAACTCAGGAAAAACCTGAGAAATTGCAGAGCACAGCTGCAAAACTGAAGTGGGGAAGGGGGCGGCTGTGGTCTGGCTGATGCATCAAGGTTCAAAACACCAGAGTGTTTGGCTGTGGATTTTTCCTCTCATAATAACTAAATGAAGGTCCTTGAGATGCAGTAAGAGGGGACACTTCCCTTATTTCCAGTGGCAGTAAGGAATAGATGGGGAGAAGATGGGAGGAAAAGGAAAAGGAAAAGGAAAAGGAAAAGGAAAAGGAAAAGGAAAAGGAAAAGGAAAAGGAAAAGGAAAAGGAAAAGGAAAAGGAAAAGGAAAAGGAAAAGGAAAAGGAAAAGGAAAAGGAAAAGGAAAAGGAAAAGGAAAAGGAAAAGGAAAAGGAAAAGGAAAAGGAAAAGGAAAAGGAAAAGGAAAAGGAAAAGGAAAAGGAAAAGGAAAAGGAAAAGGAAAAGGAAAAGGAAAAGGAAAAGGAAAAGGAAAAGGAAAAGGAAAAGGAAAAGGAAAAGGAAAAGGAAAAGGAAAAGGAAAAGGAAAAGGAAAAGGAAAAGGAAAAGGAAAAGGAAAAGGAAAAGGAAAAGGAAAAGGAAAAGGAAAAGGAAAAGGAAAAGGAAAAGGAAAAGGAAAAGGAAAAGGAAAAGGAAAAGGAAAAGGAAAAGGAAAAGGAAAAGGAAAAGGAAAAGGAAAAGGAAAAGGAAAAGGAAAAGGAAAAGGAAAAGGAAAAGGAAAAGGAAAAGGAAAAGGAAAAGGAAAAGGAAAAGGAAAAGGAAAAGGAAAAGGAAAAGGAAAAGGAAAAGGAAAAGGAAAAGGAAAAGGAAAAGGAAAAGGAAAAGGAAAAGGAAAAGGAAAAGGAAAAGGAAAAGGAAAAGGAAAAGGAAAAGGAAAAGGAAAAGGAAAAGGAAAAGGGGGAGAGGGAGAGGGAGAGGGAGAGGGAGAGACCAAAGAAAAGATGTCAGAACATCCAAAACTGCAACTCAGACAGCAGAAGTGAACTTTGCACAGAAAGCCAGTGTCCAGACACAGATAACATTGGTATTCATATCGTGTCGGATCTGCTTATTTGGCAGTGTAATTTCTGACCCCAACAAATCACCAAAGTGATTATTCCCTCACCAATCTTATGTGGGAAGAAAGAATTAGGCACATCACAGAGGCAGGAAACAGATGTCTGCACTGTCCATGCTGAATCACATCAGATCTTTCAGGGAGTACACTAAAGAATTAAATTCAATTGTAACATGATGGACTTACTAAAATCAGAAGAAAAACTTCATTTTCAGTTGAATTCAGGTTTTATCTAGTTCTCTTGCTACCCTTCCCACACCTTGACATATTTTCCTACCTAGAATATTTTATCTCTTCTGTATAGTGAGAAAACCTTAATCTGGCAGGATCTTAACTCTTCTATTTTCAGTCTGAACTTAAATCTGGTATCAGACTGATATCTGCCTGATATAAAACAGAAACAGAAAATGCAAATTTCCCCTGATTTGACTTGAGATTTGATCTGATCTTGTTCAACTGCTGTTGTCACTGTGAAGTCAAGGAGACCAAAGATACTCTTGCTCCTATGCAAACTGCTTTATCCCAAGAGAAGCTCCATGGAGATTATACACAGCTCTTCATGGGCTGAGGTGCTATTTGAAGGAGGTGAAAGCATCAGAGTCCAAATCAGTGTGAGGAGAAAGAGATTAAACTGTTCTCACATCAAATAAATAGCATTTAAGCACAATGAGGTCTCCTTTGGGAGTGTAAAGACTTTACAGCAGCCAGAAAATAAGAATTCTGTGTCTCTTTCTGCATATAAACAGGCTCACATATCCAGACACTTGCAGATATAAAGACAACTAGAAGACAGATAGAGTGGATGAAATGCTTTCAGAAAGAAAAGTAATTCAAAACCAAAATTTAGGGACCAAAAAACCCCTTTGTGAATGGTATCACAATAAAATTACTGTGTGGTTGGGATGCTGATGTCTCCATCTATAACGTAAATAACAGGATTTTTAACTCCTTAAAAAAAAAAAAAAACAAAAAAAAAACCAAAACCCACAGCCAAACAGAAATGTATTTTTAATAACCGGTTTTGAAGAAAACTTGGCCCAATCTGTATGCAAATTGTGAGATTTGATTCTCTCTGCTTGTTAAAGAAACCTGCTGTGGAAGATTTATGTGTGTTTTTTACTTCAGAAGCTTCCAAAGTATTTCACCCACCAAAATGATACTACACTTTTGAAATATGGTTACCTTGAAAACAGAAGCTGACAGTGGAAACAGAAGAAATACTATGAAACTGTGATCAAATGAAAAATGTGTTGTTTCGCAAACATTCCACACAGGCCACACAAGTCTTCCCATACAAAATACTGTCAAAAATCTTTTATCAGCTAAAGCGAGTGTCTATTGATATAAAAAGTCCCTCACAAAATAAAACATATTTTTAAACTTATGAATAATGAGAAAGGCAAGAATGAAAAGAAGATGGGACCTTAAACAAGAAACTTGTAAACTCTCATCCTGGTATTGACACTGACATTTTAAATGTCCCATAATACACCCCCTCATCCTCCTCCCAAGGATCAGATTTATTTAGTCAGATCCTTATGGAGTGTAAGCAATATTTTACTCAACTAATTTTATTAACTTACAAAATAAAGTGAATAATCTGGTAAGAAACAATCAGGATCTGACTCACCCATTCTGAACCAAAACTTACTGTGGAAAAACACTGATTTCAAGTCACTGTGTATTGAGCCTTATGTTAAAGTGACTTGCTGTAGATATAAAGCTCTATTTAAACTCTGAATAGGCCTATTTTATTTAGTGCGGTTTTATTTCAAAAATATCCTATTTGCAGAAAACTCTAGAGACAAATAGCTGCAGGTCCAAACAAATGCAAAGCAGATGTGGCTCCCAAGGCTGAAGTACAAAGAAAATCCAGATAAGTGGAACTACAGCGCTTGCAGATGGCCGGGTGCACGACTTACACTGCCAAGTTAATTGGACAGGTAAGGCACCTTCCATGGCAAACAGATTAAGCTATAAATCCAAGCATCATCAATCTAAAATTAGGCACTTAGAGCTGCTTCTTCTCTTGTTTCTGTATTGCACTGTGTTGGGTCATTAGTTTTTATTAAAATATGACAATGCTGTTGAGTCTGCTACTAACCAGCTCTTACCAGGGAAAGAAATAGAGACAAAAGACCATAAACTTATCCTGCAGAATGTGATCTGGTCGTAAATACAGTTATATGTCCTGATGGTTTGACTTGCCTTTCTATTCTATGATGCTGGACAAGAAGGAGCTTGAAGTCATATCCAAACCACCTTAGAAAAATTTGCAATTATTTTCTGATGCAGAAAGAAGGCAACTGGAAAGGCAAGTGTAGGAAATCCCCTCATCCAGGAGAGAGGAAAGCTGAGAAAGAGGATATTTTTTATACTGCACTGGATTTTATGTATCATAAAGACAGGTTCAGTTTCAACTACAAAGCCTTATTCAAAACAATACTTATGTCATCAACAAATAGTTCTTTCATTTTGTCAGTGCTCAGAACTTTAACAGGTGGTTAACTAACTCATTATTTCATGCAGGCTTTTTACCTACCTTTGTTTCTGAAGGCAGAAAAAAATTCTTTATTGCTACATGTTTCCTGGTAATACAGCAGCTGCTGTTTATGCTAATTCCTGCTTACTTGCAAATAGACCTGTGTTTATTTTGTGCCACACCAGCTGTCAACAAAGACATTTGAAGAATAATTTCCATACTCAAAGGAAAGGCTCTGCTCCCCCTTCCTACTGCTCTTTTCTTTCTTCTGCAGTTCAGATCCAAGGGGTGCTGAACTGGGGAAGTGTCTCATGGTAAACTACGAGATGAAATGATCCTGAAATGCCTGGTGGTCCCACAGGAGTCCCTCTCTTACCCTGACTCTATCCACAGGCCACTCTGGACTCCTTGTTTCTAGTGCTACTCTGAACTTGTCCTCCAACCCAGCACTCTCCAAAGCACTGCTGGGGATGATGTGACAGCCACATTCCCCAGGAAGTGTTTGACTGCTGCAAGGAAACCACCTGCAGGCTTTGGTTCTTACCTGTGGTTCTATTCAGCCTGATTATCAAAAATTTCAAGTGCAAGCCTCCCTTCACAGAGCCTGTCACTGGTTTGGGTTGAGATTCAGAGAACCAGAGTGCTTTTGGGACCCAGTCCTGATTTCATCACCAAGAAAATGCTTCTATAAACAACTTATTTTGTCAATCACCTGCATTTTCTTAATAAATTCATCTCGGTGGAACTGAGACTGAAAGTCTGAGCTGTGATGTTTTCCAGCATCTCAATCTTAGACCTTTCACCGGCTCAATTCTCCCTGAGCTGAAGCCACAGCATTATTTTCCCAAAGTATCTGGAATTGTCTGCATTTTCTTCTGGGATGTGAAGTTGACAGAACCTCATTCCTTAAGACAACATGTTACTCCCCATTAGCTTTGAGTACATTTAGTAGTAAGATCAGAGGACAAAATGCTCTTAAATCAATCATTCAGGGACTCTCAGCCTTGATCAGCAGAGCTCCCTTATTCTCTAAAGTTTCTACGGAGAAAAAAATCCATATATTTCTCCCACAGAAACCTGGAATGGCTGTTTAGTGAGAAAAGTGAAAGAATATTGACTTACTGCTCATAACTCAGGTCTCACTGCCAGCTCCTGCTCAAGGCACACCTGTGCCCAGGTGCTGGGGGCTCTGGGGACAACATCCCAACGATTTTTAAATCATTTTCCTGTCTGTATTGAGCCACATGATTTTTCCTCTTTCTCCTCTGTCCTGTTGAGGATGGGGAGTGAGAGAATGGCTGGGTGGGTGACTGGCAGCTGGCCAGTGTCTACCCACCCAAAATGCAGATAGACTGAACCTGCCATCGCACAAGAAAACTGTCCCCTCAATTTTCTGTGGTGACCTTGTAAGCACACCTCGCCACAGCTTCCACCCACAAGCAGCAGTTCTTCCCATGGGGTGGGCAAATGTTGTCCTCTGACTGAGGGATTCCACCTGGTGGAGCATATTCCAGCCCCAAGCTGTAAGTGTTGTGTTGTTTTATACATAATCCATGGCCATGGTATCCCTGTGCCTCCTGCAGACCTACTGATGCATCCTCCTGTCTGGCACAGTGACATTGAATGGTTTATCCTCGGTCAGACTGAAAGTCTGTGGCAAACCAGGAACTCAGCTGAGAGCATCTAAGGCTGAGTTTGTTGTAATAATCACCAAAGCATCTTAAATGGTTTAATCATGTGCCACAGCAGGCCAGAAAACTTCTGGGAACCACAGCTATTGCATTGTTTTGGAATAGATTCATAGCTACTCTTTGTAGCCAAGTGACACAAGAGGATGTTGTCACCAGCACATCTCATTCAGGAGGAGCTGCCTGAAGTCAGCATTCACTTATTGCCAAGTCTCTGCTGGCCATGGATGCCGACATTTATAAATCTAAGCAGGCAGAAGAACATGCCAGTACAAGTTGGTGATTTCTTCTTTTTCTGCTACAATTACTTCCCAGCCAGCAGACACGAAGAGCAGCACTGAATCTATTCTCACTCCCTGCACTCCATATGTTCCCGAGGACTCAATCTCAGATGATGCCAACAGGAATAGAGTTACACTGCTGTGGTATATTTTATCCTGTGTTGACTGTCTAAAAGTCACTTATCCAGGTTCACTTAGAAGAAATGTTCCTCTAAAAGGCAGGAAATCATGTTACCAGTGGTAAATTAACAATAGGGAGTTTGATTCATCCTTCAGTTTTCTTTGTATTCAGAGAGGTAGCAAAGATTTTTCTGTGCTTCCTTTTAAGAGTAAGCATGTTTATAATATCATTTAAATGTTTGCAATATAATTTTATGTGTACATATAGACCTCTGCTTGAAGAAAGTGCTGTATAAATAAATAAATTGCTATAGAAATTGAAAGTACAGGGTTTGTGTATATACAGTATTAATCAGGGTCACAAATAATTCTTAAAAGATGCTATTGGCTAAAACATCCACTTGAGGAATGTTTTACTCAGAGAAACAGGGGTTCTAAAAGGGAAAGGATCTATGAACACTCCGTGTATCTCCACTGCACCCAGGAGTGTGCTGGACAACACGACAGGGATCCTTCCAACCACAGCCTTTTATGTTGCTTTCCCCTTAAGCTGGCCAACCAGAAAGGAAAGAGGAAAAAACAGATATGAAAAGAGGTTGTGCCACAGTTAAAACAATCCTGGCACATGGGCATTTCTGTGCAAGCTCTCTTCTGCCTTCCACTCAATCAGGGCTTATTTTCAAAGCTGTCCTGGTAGGGAGAAGCACAGGTAAATCACTACAAAGTGAGAGTGGGCAGAAGGTACAAGATACAGTCCCAGATGGACAGACTCACGTTAAATCCCCATTTCAAAGCTCTGTTGTGCTTTGAACTTGAATGGCTTTCACCAGGCAGGAGACTCTGTGGGATGGTTCTTCTCAGATCCTGCAGCCCTGAGCTGGTCTGGCTGCTTCCAGGCCAGCAGTTGGCAGGTACTCTTTGAAGCCACCAAAAGTATGTCAAGAATTACAAGCTACCAGCACAGACATACCCAGCCTTCAGATCTGAACTCTATTTTTGGGGAAATGTTCTGACTTTCCATGTGGTAAGTGAGAAAGAGGGAAAAGTGGGTGGAGGAGGGAGAGTGATTGCAGTGAAGCAGAGAGGCTCCATAAAAATTGCCTTGCCCTGTCTCTGGGAGCAGCTGATGTGTTGTCAAAGGGTAAATGGGAATGCCAATTTCTGTTTAAATGTCTTCAAGTGTTTTTCTTTAATAACTTGTCAGTTCTCGGTAAAAAGAGCTTCCTCAGCACTGATTTGTGGTGGTAATTATAACAGCAGAAAACCACTGTTGAATTATGAAAAATAAAACCCTGCTGTGCTACTGGGTCACAGAATCTGTGTCAGCTGAGGGAAAAAAATGAGCAGAACTGGGCAAGAAACAACTTCTGTCTGTCTGTGAGGTGTCTGCCAGGAAGCAGCTCTGGATGAGGAGAGACTGAGCTCCTCAGTGGGATCTAAGGAGATGGACAGAGGCTGATTTATGAATGACCTTTGGGCAGTGACACTCCCAGCACCTGCAGTCCTGCAGGACGTGTGTGTTCATGTGCCCTGTGAGCAGGGCCCCTCTAGAACCCCTTTTCCAGGGATCCAGTCAGCACTAGGGAAGCCAAGAAACATCTTGAATCTTTCCAAGCTTAAGTGCTCAGCATCCTAACCTGCAATTAAAGCTGTCACTGAAACCTGAGGTTGTGGTGTTGAGCTACTCACTGTTCACCCTGAATAAAGGTGAATATTACAAGGGCTGCAGCTGAAAGGGGCCCAGAGTTGGCTCACAGTAGTTTAAATGAACTCAGATGTGCACATGCAATACCTGGCCAGGTGTGCATGGACAGCAATGGGGTGGACAAGTGGCTTGTGTTGCTTGTGTACTTCTGCACATCCATTTGGCCTCAGTGAAAGGTACCTGATGAATTTCCAACATTTTCTTGTAAAAAAACAGTAAATATTTCCTCAGAAAATGCTTCATGAGAGACACATTTCTTTCCGGCCATCTCCCTTTCCCTGAGAAACTTTGCAAACCAATCCTGTGAGAATGAAGGGTCTGGCTTAGAAAATAGGGGTGAATGCAGTCCTGAAAGGGACTTTCATTTAACAGCTTTGAATTATTGGAAGGAGTTCCTATATGCTATTAACTATATGCCCCATCTGCAAATGAACTAATGAATAAATTATCATGAATAAACACAAACATCCAAAGTCAGCAACAGCAAGAAAACAATAATAATGAAACTATGAAAGAAATATTGCCTTTTTTGAAGAGGTATCCCTGACACTCTAATTGTCAGGCTGGGAATCAATCCATCAGAACAGAAAAGTTTAGACACTTTTGCTAAAAGTTGTCTGTTAGAAATTGGTCTAATGGTGAGCAAGCTGGTAAGATTCCCCAGCACAAGCTGTTTACAGAGATTCTGCAGGCCCCACAGTTTTACAGATTGGCACAATATAGGCAGGCAGAGAACTGTGGAGGCATTCACATAGATTCAGTATCCTGAGAAAAATCTTGACAGGGCTCACAGATACCAATCAACAGTATTGGAAATACAGAAGCCAGGCTGCACATTGCTGAATTATGCAACTGGTATTTCTTTCTCCCGCAGCCATCAAACTCAATAAAATTTTAAAGTCCTATAAATCCCCCTATAAGTGCTCCATCTAGTCACTGTTTTCAGCCAGGAATTAATGTATTGGAGAAATATAATCTATGTATCTCAGTGATTTGGATGCACTCTTATGAAGGATCCAAACACAGGCACTGCTGGACAGAGGGGGCTGGTCTGACACACTGTGCTCTGCCTCACCAAGACATCCCTGCAAGGATTTGGAGCTGGGTGAGCCCAGCAAAGGTGGTGAACAAAACCAATTAAACCAAAAAGGGTTTTTGTTACAGAATCCTTTGCATCAAAGCACTGGAGCTGATGGGAAGCTGGCATACAAACACATGGATACTTGGAAGATGTAACCTCCATTTGGAATCAGTGGAGTCACCTGCACTGGATTTGGGCACCTGAATTCTGCAGGAGGCCAGGGCCCCATTCCCTCCTTCCTGCCTGCTGTGAGATGCTGGTGGCTGGACGATGTGCCCAGAGCTCTGTGTGTCCCAGAACCAGGATCCTCTCCCGAGGATCTGCCTGTTGCTTCCAATTAGTGCTTAAACAACACGACAAGGAAGAGAAATCACTGTGAAGCTGGGAACTCTTTCTGCTCCTGTTGTCTAGAGATGGGATCAGAAAAAAAGCTTCAGGCAGAACATCTGTAATGTGGACAGACAGATGTTTGCAGTTGCAGTTCTGTGCTTTAGCTTTTTTTTCCAGAAATTAACATATATTCATGGAATTCCTTTCCCCTCATGGTAAAAAATAGGTAAATCCCCCTTAAAGCACTTCTATTTTCTGCTTTACTGTAAATGGGGAGGTGGGTGACATTTATTTGTTAAACAATGCCATAAATATTTAGCAGGGCAGGGCTCAGTTGAGAAGAGGACATCTAAACAGATTGCTGGTGAGCTAACCCTTGGAGATTTTCCAGATTTCTCTCTCTTTCTCCCATTTTTTTTTTTCTTTACAGAGAAACTAAATAAACATTTGAAAGGAGATGCACGACTGGAACAAAACCCCCATAAATAATTCAAAAGAAAATTAATAGGATTCAAGATACACTTTCTGATTATCAGCACGGGTGCTACTCTTTATTTTATTTTTTTACAGTAGCAACCAGCTGGTACAGTGCACCATGCTAATCACTGAGCGTCTTTCACATTTCTGAAACTCCTTGGAAACGCATCTCCATCAAACTGCTTTGAAGTTCAATTTTAATTTAGATGCAAAACTATCCCAAAAGTACTGATAGTCCCCAAAGCGCCGCTGGCAGTGTGTAATTATGAGGCAGTGGAGCTGTCAGGGTTGATTAGGGTGGTGGCTCAGGCCGTGCAGCACCGTTTAGTCCCACACCATCATTTGAGCTTCCACTCAGTGCTCACCCAGCACCTGGGCGTGCAGGAGATGGGGCTTTATTTCCTCTCTGGTTTTCAGTCACCCCGAGCCTCCAGAGCAGCCACAAAGCCCTGCAGGAAGCATCCCCAGCCCTCTCCTCACCCTGATATTTCTGTGCAGCTTTTCACCTTCAAGAGATTCACAGGGTGAGGCTTAAAACAACCTACGGGCATTCTGGCTTAATAAAAGAGCAATACTGGGTCACAACGCTGGGGTTTGAAGAGTATCACTGCAGCTGAATAGACCAATTTTGGCCAAACTACTCCAATACTTGGAGGATAAGAATAATTCTTTTGATAATTTCTGTGCTTCTGAACCCATCGTGTATCCCACTATGCAAGAGCAGCACATTCAGCTGACTTCAGTGGGGTTACCCAGGACAGGAACCTGCAACAGGCAATATAATTCATATTTGCAGTTCCTGCTGCTTTCAATACAGGCCATGAGCAGTGAAAACAGAAAATGTGAATTCCAGAAAACACAGGCAGCTTAAACAGCCCATCTGACTTCAGATATTTAAAATAAAAGCCAAAGAACCCCTCTTGGCCGCAAGCATGACCCTGACACTTGGGTCCGGGAAGGGCACTGGGGAGATGCAGTGTCCTGGTGCAGAATGATATTAGGAATACCAAAATAAACAGATCTCCCTCAAGCAGAAAGGCAACACCAAATACAAATGACACCAATTTCTGTCTGTCTGTGGGGCTTATTCTGTGTGCTCTGTCTCTGGTGTAGGCCCAGGGCCAGCACGTTGCTTCCCCACTCTCCCTGTGTGTTCATCCTTATCCCCAATTCTTGGAATTTTCTGTCTGAAACAGACACTGCATGCAAGTGTCTGTTTCTGAAAAGAAAGAAGCTTTTAAAATCTTGGGACATGCTTTTTTTTCAGCTCCATTGTCTCTCAGTTGTTTAAAGAGGTGAAGAGAATCTGGCAATACTTGGGATTTAGCAATGTTGGCCAACATTGCCCTTCATGATTGTGTCTCTTCGAGAAGCTTTCAGTAGCAAAGAAAAACAAAATCACAATTCTGAGGGTTCATCCTTCAGACAGCCCAAGTGCTCTGAATGCCACAGACCACCTAAGTTCTCCCTACACAAGCTTTTCCTCCTGCCCACCCATGAAATAAGATCTCATTCTAGTCTAAAGCTCTTATTCCAAGCCAGATCTGAAGGTCACAGCAGCAGCCCCATCGATTCTAGTACCCAGAAAAAGTTTAACTTCCCATCCCTTTCACTGTGTGCCTCAAAGACTTTGATAGTGCTTTGGGTCTCTTCAGGGTCATGCTGAAAAATAAGCCTATTAATACAGGAGGGTTTCAAAATATTTGAAGAGCTAATTCAGCAGAATTTGTATCTCTTGTGTAGGCTTCACTGGAGCCAGCATTCTTCACTCTGCATTCAGTCACCCTGAATATCAGTCAGGGCACTTTACTCAGGCATAAAAGAACTGCAAGCAGAGATGAATCTCATCCTTTCTTCTTTCAGATAGCTAAGGAAGCCACCAGCCTCCCATTTTAAGCCTAACTACAGAAGACAGCTTAATGAGGCTCAGGGAAGATCACCTTGAATGTTAGCCAACAGCCCATTGTCACCAGAAGAGTTTCTTGCATCAAAAACTGTGTAACCCTTGAATAAATCTCTTTCATTCTGCTTTCACTGGGGCTGTGCTCATTCGTGCTCCCTCAGCTGTCACAGTGGGAGGTGTGAATGTGTGTGGGATGCTTACGGTGAGAAAGACAAGAGTATCATATTAGAATCTTGGTTGTAATCATTAATTTAAGAAAATCTATAGCAAGAAGGGAAGAACAAAGGGTTTAGAGATGGGATCTTTCATTCATTTATGTCTGTAGCAGACACAGACAACAGAAATGAAAAACCCAGCACATGTGCACAGACACTCAGCTTCTGCTGGCCTGGGAAACTCTCCCATGTTTGCTTGCATGCCCAAATATGCACTTTCTCATCATGCCTCCAGTCTGGGAAACACAGAGGAATGAAGAGCAAGTAAAAGTCACATCACTGTAAGAAATTATATTTTCACACAAGCAGGGAATACATTAACGTTCCTCTTTCCCTGATAGCAGCTGAATATACTAGAAATTGAGTTTTTGAAGAACTACTACTAATGCTGACCTTAAAATGGCCCAGAAATAATTTCAAAGGTTTTAGCTTGATTGTTTAAATATACCTTCAGCATTTTCTGCCTGCCATTAATTCAGACATTTATTACTAATAACTCCTTATCTCTCAAACATTCACCTATAAACCAATCATTATAATTAGACAGCGGGTGTGTTTTGACCACTGCTTAATATGGGAAGAACAGAAGTCTCATCTCCACCTTGATTCAAGCACTGCTTGCTGTCCTTTCATGTGCAGAAGCTGTTTCAGGCAGAGGGAAATCTTTCTTCTTGTGTTCTTGCAGAGCACCCACCACACTGGGGTTCAGCTGTCAGCAGAATGAACTTTTTGGTCTTGTTATATTAACTGGTTTTGATATGAAAATCATGGCATAAAGGAAATATGCAAATGTGAAGCAGCTTGAATGAGGAAAAAAAATGGTTTTATTCTTTTTTCTTAACAAATCATGCAAGTTTTCTCATTTCTCTCATGGATTAAGAATGTACTTAGTCGAGGGAAAACATCTGTCCAAGTGGTGAGGAAGGAGAGAGAGCCATATGCCTGAATGAACTGCTGCTCAGGAATAAGTAAAGGAAGTCTAGAGGGCTGGCTTGGGATTTAGTTCTCTGGAGGGGAAAAAGAGGAAAAAATCACTGCAATCTGTTCATGTGCAAGAGAGGGACAGAGGCAAAGATGGGAGGGCATAACAATAGCAACATCTGCACAAGTAATATTTCTGAATAACAAGCAGCACACACTGGTTTAGGACAAACATCTGTGCAATGTGCAATAGAAACATCCACGCTGGTGTAAGCAGCTCCCCCTCCTCCCAGACTGGCACAGGAAAGAGGTGGGAAGGACAGGACAGACTGAAAACAGATGAGGGACAGCTACTCCATTAAGTGGCACAACATCCATTTCCTTCCATGAGCTCAGTCTAAAGGCACTGTTAATAGAGGGAGCTGTAGGTAGGCAAATTACCTGTCAGATGCCAGAGGCTGCTAATGAAGAAAGATTCAAAGAGCATGGGTAAACACAGCCAATAAAACATCTCTGAATGCAAAATGAATGAGAATGCTTGGCAGAGGTGCAGCTCCCCTCTCAGTGTGGAAGCAGAGGGCTTGGATGAGCAGATGGAACACCCCCCCCCAGTCTGGTAAATACCCCCACAGAACTGAGTTACTCTGCTCCCTGGGTTACAGGGGTGGTATTCTCACAGAAGTGGTGACTGTGCTTAGTTGCTGTAGGTGTGCACTGGGATGCAGGAGGATATCATGGGATTGTTCAGGTTGGAAAGGACCTGTAAGATCATCGAGCCCAACTTTTCACCCAGCACTGCTACAACAGTCCTGTTCTCCAGGGCTGATTGCACTGTCAAAGTGGGGAAGGGGAAATTTAACCAAGTAGTCAAATTTCACCACTCCATTATGGATTTATAGCCTTATCCCTAAACTACAATCCTGGAGACTTTGCTTTAATTGTGCAGATCCCTTTGATTCCCACATCAGTCTCTGAACGCTGGGTGTTTGTGTGAGTTGTCCAGGCTACCTCCACAAGACAAATGATACCTCTTGAAATAAGTAGAATAAATCACTCTCTAAAAGTCCCTTTCTATTTACTGAATGTAGAGGAAGTCTAGTTTATTTAGACCAGAAATCTATTTTTCATATGTCTAAAGTTATGTGAGATAAGCCTCACCATTTTTCTCCCCTTTTTTTTTAATATCTGTCAGCAAACTGGGAATAACATTTCCAGTCCCTGTGTTGAACAATGAAGACATCATCCATTACTGTTTCAAAGGCAGTCAGATGCAACTGTACTAACAACAGCTCTGTCAGAATATAAATAGATTTTTAAAAGGTAGAGGGGTTATTTATTACTATTATTATTATTATTTGTTTGTGGTCTAGGTTTCAACACTAGCTTTATTTTTCCTATCAGAAATTAAAGGTTCCTGTGAACTGCAGCTCTAAAGGGAGCTCTATATAATATCAAAGGCAATCCTACAAAGCTACCTTTTTATCTGGCTGTTTTTGAAAAAAACAAAGGGAGAGGATTTTGATCTACATTCTAATGGTCTCAATTCTGTGAAGTTTGACAGGAGTGGTACTGAAACACTCTTATCAGTCAAGGTCCATTTTTATATTGGGCAGATGAAAAAGCTTGCAGCTTCACAGACTGCAGAGAGCTGACTGCACTTCTAAATGGAAGAGTCTTATGTCTGAAAACACAGATTTGACAGAACTGAAGCTCTTCACAAACAGATATTGATCTCCTGAATAGTGCAGATAAAAATCTGTTGAATAAGGTTGAAACATTTGTTTGCCTTGAAGTACGAACTAAATGTTTTAGGTAGCTATGATTTTTAGATTATATGCTGAATGATACCTGTCAAAAAGATACAACTGTAATATTTCAGAAAGACCAAAATTAAATATTTCAGCAAAGTTAATTATAAGATCACTGAGACTTCAAAGAAATTCCAGCTTGTTTTTTTAAATTTTTTTCCGCCATTTGGAACAAATCCAGATTAAGAGATGACACATCCTCAAGGAGCTGAAATCCCATTTCAGAGCCAGCTCCATTCAGGTTATCAGTACAAGCCTGTACCTGCTGTTCTCTGTTGTACAAGGGTCATGTCTTGGAGGAGCATCGGAGTGAAGACATTACAACATTTCAGGGGATCATTCCTTGTATTATTCATCTAATTTGCCATTCAATTGCATTGTGTATGAGTAAGACATAGCACAAGAAAACCATTTAACCATGGTGTTGATTTGAGGGTTTGCAGTTACTCGGATTTCTAGGGAATTATTTGTTATTTTACTCCTGAAAATTATTATAGTATCATGCAGGCAGTTCTTAATGCTACTTTTCCACATTAAATCCACCACTTCTCAGGAGGGCTCGGCCACCAGGTGCTATTTTGATTTAAAATGTACACAGGAGAGATTAAAATGAGTCGAGTGTATTATCTCTGCACGCGTTTGTTGCTGACAAAACGTATTAATTGCACATGGAAATCAATGCAAAGCAGTGTAGCTTTCAACCAAGCTCCAGAATTAAATACAGGGCCTATCAAAGCTGATAATCCCTTATTGAATCAAGCACATTGCCAAGGTCACCCAAAACAAGCAATCTGTGAAATGTATCAGAGAATAAGAAATCACACACAAACTGTGGTGGTGGATTTGTGCATTGTACTATACATACTGTACAGCACTGGTCATTAAATACACCCACAACTATGATATTATCATAAATAAAATATATTTTCCCTTAGGAATGGGCAGTCTTGAGGAAGGAGGAAATGCTCATGTGGAATGGAACTGAAGCTCAGTTTTTGGCTTAGTCTTAGAATTTGTGCAAATCTCTTTATTTTTGTCTGCTTTGGCTCTGTAATTGGAACTGCCCCTGACTCACAATATTTGGCTCTCCCATGAAGCCATTCAGCTCGGGGAATTCTCTGCACCGAATTTCAGGGACTGAATGACACACATCACCAGAAGGGGCTGGCTCAGTAGTGCAGCTGTCACCTCAGAATGTCCATGATTAACACTCTAAGATTTTGAACACAAAACTTTGGCTGGTAAGTGCCTGCCCATTAAAGAAATAACCAGGTTGCTGCAACTGAGCATCACTTGTGCATTTCAGCAGAGTGTGCAGCAGTTCAGACACGCACTGCTGGGCACTGCTGGTGGCATCTGCCTGCTCCCTGCATCACTTCTCACTTCACATTCTCTCCTCTTTGCTCTTTATTGGAGCATCCTCTCTCTCCTCTGGTTTCTAGGGTAGTTCTATCACCTTCCCAACTCGAGCCCACTGGCAAGAGTGAAATTGCACAATGCACCCACCACAGAGTGAAAAGGATATTTGCAGACATGGCATTGTGTGCTCATCAGTACCTGCTGCTCCTTTTCCTCACCCTTTATTCATCCTGTCTCTTTGGATTTGTAAGGTCTTTGGGTCAGGGATTGGTTTGTGCTCTCTAACAAAAGGGGGGCTGGGGGAAATAAGGGGCACTCTGCTAATCCTCACTCATTTCCACAGGAATGTGATGTTAGAGCTCATAGGCAGCTGATTATCAAGTCCACACCATACCTAAAACAATGCACAAATTTATTACTTCTAAAACAATGCACAGCTATTCCTTCAGTAATTCTGGCTGTTGCATTCTCAAGTGTTCCTTTGATTTATTAGCCCAGTGTGTTATTAAAATAATGAATTATGTGTTGGTACATTGCATTTAACGCAGCATACACAGGGGCAAGTACATCTGCTACCTATTAATCAAATATTCACTAACAAAAGTTGATTAACAGCATTTTACATATTTACAGCAAGAATGAAAAGCATAATAGAGCTGCACTGAAGATAAATGATAATAAATTATTAAAATGCATTTATCTGTGCACTGATTAGTGCGTGGGGTAGACAGGTACAGTTTTGTTCATCACATAATACCAGTTATCTGTTGAAGCAGACATTTATTTAATACATTATTTTCTGCTTTTTTGGGAATTAAAAAAAAAAAAAAAAAAGAAAAAACAAAACCCCAACCAAAAACCTCTGCACAGCTGTGCACATTCCTAGTCAAATTCTGAGCCAGTTCCCTCCCATGGAATTTCCATGCCCAACAATCTCCTGGTTTAACCTTTCAATCACGTCTGTTGTTGATGTGCAGATCAGAACCTGACCTTTGCCTGCCCCAGTGCCCAGGGTTGATGTGGCTCTGGGTCATTCCCTTCCAGCTCTGAGCCTTCAGGACTCCCTGCCAGTGAAGATTTGCCAAGGAAGCACCAAAAAATCTGAGACCTTTAAATGGATGTTTCAGAACTTCTTTCTGCTGAGAGTTGGAATTACAAAATCATATTCTTAGGTTTCATATGTGGAGAAAAGGCCAGGGGCATTTTCCTTTTACTGGAGCTGAACTGATTTGCACAGAGCTAAGCCAAATTTTCTTGCCTAGGCCCAGCTCCCAGCTATGACAATGGATTAGTGGTCTGGAGTCCATGGATCCCTCTAAATCCTACTGGAGTCAGTCAGAAATCCAAGGGCTTCCATGCAGCAGGATTGTTCTCCTGTGTTAATTATTGGCACTTTCTTTAACCAGACTTCAGAGAAAATTCCTAAATTGCCTTTTTATTGATTTCCAACAAAACAGTATCACAGAAAGCAAACATGGACTATAAATGAGAGCTTAAACATGCAGTGCACGTACTGTTGAACAGGGGAGAAAAATACAGTATGTTAATAAACTCAGCTAAAAGAATACAAACCAGAAAGTAAATAAACAGATGCAGGAATTACAGGAGTTCAGAATTTTAGTTCAGGGAGAAGAAATTAGGGTTTGCATTAGAGAAAATTATAGTACAAGGAAAAATATTATGGGAAAAATATTTGCAGCTGGTGTAAATCAATATTGACTCTGTTAATTTACTCCAGCTGAGAATCTGGTCTGTGCATCCTCACGTTAGTATTTAGAAAAACAACCCAATTTTTCTCTGGGGAAAATAATTCCACATGAAAAAAGCGCCCTTTTTTTCTTATCATTTATCTAAGAGCTCACTTGTAAACCATTCTACCGAGAGTAAATCACTTATCAATCTTTTCCATAAAACAAAGGCAGAGATAGAGTCTCAGGTTTAATCTGCTGTGAGTGGCACTGTGTGGCCAAGAAAGCAATTTATAAATAGTGCAATTAAAATGACCTTCAAAGTTTTGCAGTAGAGTCTGAAGAAGCACGGACTTGAGAAATTTAAACAATGAAGAGCATATAAAAATACAAAGTGCAAGGCTCTTACAGATATTTCTCTGTCAGAATCTGAACTCACTCCCAAGGACACATCTGGGGAGAAGGCATTGGATGTGTGTGACAAGTTACACTGTGGGTTTTCCCAGTGGTTAAAAGTCTTTGCCTGTATTTACCTGGGGGTGTCGGGATGAGTTGGATGTGGAATAAAAATTCCATAGGAAACCAAGCTTGATCAGCTCAGCCCCTCACAGAACAACTTGGTTAATTTTTTAAATGACAAACCAGTCTTCATATCAGATGCAGGGATGGTTCAGAGACTGAGGGGGTCTGCACCTCTTCATGGGAGGGATCAGAACTGAAAATGTTCCGGATAGGCAGAGAAATGGATTGAGATCAATAGGGTGAAAGTCAATTAAGAAGGAATCAAATGCTCAAGTACAAAATAGGGAATTACTGCCTAGACAAAAATACTGTAGCAGAGGAGCTGTTTTACCACAATCAAAATGTCTCCGATACCAAAAAAGGCAAAAGCCATTCCTGGGTAAATTGAGTTTTACACAAGATGCAGGAAGAAAAAGAAAATACATCTCAATAATTTTTTAAATAGGTGAAATAAACACATTTTGGGAAATTTGACCCTATCTCAGCAGGAGGGCAGGCAAATGGCAGATCTCAGGAGGTGCTTCACAGCCTTAATTACTATGATCTTATGGTCCCAGATGAAACTCAAAAGTATGAAGCCAGAAAAAAATAACAACCAAACATAGAATCCTAGAATGGTTTGGGTTGGAAGGAATCAACAACTTGTTGACTTGAATTCTGTCTGCATGGATGGAAGCTGTCCTGCTGTCTTATAACATACCCCTGGAACTGATTTGAGAGTCAAGTGAAAACTACATCTTATATTCTGTGCTGAACTCCCCAAATACATGAACCTTTCAAGACAATCAAGATTCCTTTGGAGTGCTACAAACTATTTGCAATTTTCTTTACTTTTGATGAGTAGTAGGTCTGAGTTTATCTGAAGTTAGATTTCAAAAGATAAAATTCTGTAGAAACCCAAACTAATTTTGCAACCAAAGCCACTCTATGTTGTGCAGTTATTTTGAGAACTGAAAATTATAAGGCCTCTTCTTTTTCCTCATCCACAAGAAACTTGTAAAACACTAGAAAGATGTCAGATGTCCAAGCAAAAAGATGCTGTAATCACACTGGGGGATACTAATTGCAGCTCCTGATTGAGCTCTGAAGCTGCAATCAAACTAATGCCAGCCCTACCAGGAGTGTGAAGTGAGATCCTGTGCTTACCTCAGCAAGCAGGAGGTTACAAATGTACAATAATTGGAAGGAAAGGTTAATTGACTGACGTATCTCTTTAACAACTAAATTTCTCATTTTTAATAATTATGCTACTTCTTTCAATTTTTACAAAGTTGGTCAAAATAGAGGTAATTATTTTTTATAAAGACAGATTTTTTTAATGGTTGAATTTTTTAAACTGTAAAAATGAAGCATCTTCCATAGGTTTCCCTTCCAATTCTAAATCATCAGAGTCCATGTCATAATCTGCCCAAGCATCAACATAAAGTGAAAGAAAAATTCTATGGTGCTTTACCAGTCAAACAAGATCAGAACAAAGTTTATTAATTAACTCTCAGAGCTCCCTTTCTCTGTTCTGGGAATCAGAGGGTGGAGTAACAGGATCACATGGAGCACACCTGGCTCAGGTAGAACCAGAATCCAAAGGAGACATCCCCCTTTCTCTGGTGCCTCTGTAAAAGGGCTGAAGGAATAAAAAGGGGCTCCAACACCTCTGTTCAGCTGTGGGGAGCCTTTCCCTGTGACAGCAACTGAAGAGCCCTGTGTGTTCCCAGGTGTGTGGCTGTGGTGAGAGCAGGAGGGTGGGGATGGAATAAGGAATCCTCAGGAAGCACTGCGGTGACTGGGGGAGGTGGCACGGGGAGCTCTGTGCCCCTTCCTTTGATGCATCTCCCAGGCAGCCCATTCCACCCTGGCACAGCTCTCCCCTGGACTGACACCAGGGCTTTGCAGTGCCCAGGGTTGGGCACAGAGCAGCTGACAGGGAGCCTGCCAGAGACAGGGAGATTTGCTGCAGTGTGCTTTGAACCGAGCCACAGGGAGCAGCAATTATGGGAATTGGTGCTGCCACTGAAAAAATACCTCCAAGTATGGTCCTGGCAAAGCTCAGCCAACTGGGAGCTCAGTGCAGACCCTGACCTCCATCTCTAAATCCATCTCGGAATCCATCTCAACATCTGCATCCTCTTTTCCTCCTCCCAGCCACCCAACAGCTGTGCACACACAGGACAGTGTGTGCTGGGGTGTTGTGACATCGAGGCAGGCAAGAATGTCTCAGAGGAGAGACGGACACGAGGAGTGGCCCCACAGCACAGAGTGGCTGGGTTGGTGTGGTTGCTGCATGTTGGAGTTCAGCTGCAGCTCTGTGCATTTGCTGCCTGTGGACTATTCACTGAAACCAATGTTTTAACTAGAACAAGTGGAGCAAATAATTTATGCAGAATATCTAGCCTCTGTTTCTGAATTGATAAGAATGATTATTAAATGTCATTTACTAAGAACATCTTCTACTCTCAGTCTTCCTTAATTTAATTTCGTATCCCTTTGTTATGAGTTAGCTAAGCTCTCCATGCTTCCAAATAGACTTTTTGTTTTTAAACAGCATATTTAAGCTAAGGAAATATCTATATTCAGACTATATTGATTGGTGTTCATTGCAAGCCACCACTGAAGATGTATGACAGTTTAGACGGGACACTAAACACATATGTGTTATTCTAAAATGTATTTTCTGATTATTTTGTTATTAGAAATATGCACCACATTGTGCTGATGACAACAGATTATTTTTAAAATTTGACTAGAATCGGATTATAATATCTGCTAGAAGCTTTTTTGTAACAGAAATTGCTGTTTTTTCTGTACTCTTAATACAGAATTCTCTTTGTCAGCTTTATCTTAGACTTATAAAAAGTAAGTTCAAGCCTGCTTCTGGAAACATCCAGCTGTCAGTGGCTGAGAGAATACTTTTGATCAAGCACCTGCTATCTAAACTGAAGAACAAATATTGCTCTGAAGTTTTTTCTCCATGTCGGACATACAAATATTCCATTATATGACAAGCCATGTGCTGGAATCCCTGCAAAAATACAAGAACAAACCACTCACCATTACATTAATCACATAAGCAACCATTCTGTTAGCTACAGACCTCACTCTGTTACTCAGTAGTACCCAGTCACAGCTGGGAGTGAAAGCTTTTCGGGCCATGCTTCAAGGCTCTTACTCACTGACATATTCCATGTCTGTGGCTGGGAATTAGCCAAAACCCAGTGTTAGCACATCCCAGAGCTGTCAGTGCCACTGTGTGTCTGTGCATGGCTGAGGCTGGAGAACACTGGGAAGGAGATGCCAAAGGAGCTGTACTGGGATGTGTTTGCTGCTGTAATGGACACATAGCTGCCTCGTGCTGATGGGCTGAAGGGTGTCAGGAGTTCCTGAGCTCTTGCAACTGTGCTGCCTCACAGGTACTGATAGAATGGAAGTTATGACTGTGTCCATTACTTATATAAGCTGCACACTTAATAGCAAGCCTTGGTGTTGTGCAACACAAATCCCGTTCTTGGTTCTAAATGGCTCCAAGTCCCTATTTAATGAAGATCCCACTATTGAAAAGAGCTTCTATTAACAAAGGCTTTCTGTGACTTTATCACTTAAAAAATTCAGTGGGAGGGAGAAATTTTACTGCTAATGAAATGCATCATTTTCTTCTGTCCTATCTTCTCCCCCAGGAGCTCAGTGCAGCTTCAGGCTACCCATGAATCTGCCTTTAGGTTTTGTGTTAGCATTGCTATCCTGCTTGCAAGGCAGCTCACACGCATGAGCCATGAAACTCTTGTCCAGGCCACCAGAGAATGCATTCCTGGTGCACCTCATGTCCTTCACTAACCCATCCTTGCAGCAGCCCTGTACAGTCTCTCTTTACAGATACAGAAAGGGGTGAATTTCACTGTTGCTCAAAGCTGAGAGACAGCTTGGAGCCTGGACACTCCTTATGGCCAGGGAATACAACAGGTTCTTCCTGGGATGGCTGAGAGTCCTGCAAACAAGTGCCTGGCCCGAAGCAGAATCTCCTTTCCCTTTCCTTCCCCTGCTTAGCAAGGTACTGGCAATTTGGGCAGCTCAGCTACAGGAGATGACTCCAGGCATAAACAACATGCTCAGGGCTGTGCTGGAGGGCTGGAGAGCACCTGAACACAGGCTGCTGAATTGCAGGATGGGTCTCTACTGAAGAGCACCCATCCTGCAGCTCCTGGATGGGGTCTGTGGCAGGAGGGAACAAGGGGAGCCATGGGAGGGCACAGCAGTGCCCAGGGACTGGAGACTCTCCATGTAAATCTGCTGATTCCTGAGCCCCCTCCATTGGCAGGTGCCCCCCTCCCCTGCCATGGACAGAGCAGCCTTGTGATGTGTCAGTGCCAGAGAGGGAAAGGAGATTTCCTCACACACAGTCCTGAGCCTTAACAAAACCACCCACCCTCTTTGTCAGGCGGGATTTACCAGTACATTTTGTCATGTCTTGCAATAACATTTTTTTAACATATTCAGTTCAGCTGAGTGAATGCAGTAGAGCAACCATGTTTCCAGTGACTGTCAAGGTCTTAAAGTTACTGCCTGTGATTTGCACACAGAATTGCTGCATATCATCCCTTCAGATCATAAACACAGGTAGCTCAGGCTTGTCAAGGACCGTGCATCAAATTCAGCCTCAGTGCAACTCAGTAGGAATCCAATGAAGTTTGTGTTAGAGATGGATTTGGTCCACTGTCTCTTGATTCATGATATATTGGGATCAAAGCCTTGCCAGGGATCCCACTGTGTATGAAATGGTTGCATTTGTCAGTGTTCAGGCATCCAGCGAAATACTCCCCAGTGTTTCCTCCATTCCAGAAAGAAACAAAACAGATTCAATAATAAAAGCCTAAACCAAAGAGGAGAAAGCATAAATACAGAAAATGGGACTTGATCATCACCTGAAACGAATGAAAATCAGTCGGAACATTTTTGAATGGATTATTTTGCTGATAATAGTTTTCTATTGCATTTTCCTTGTGTGTAGCTAGACGGGGATACTCTAAAGCCACGCCATGATATTTTTTAGCTTCCTAAGTTAAATATAAAAATGACCAGAATTATTTCTGGTGGGGCTCTAACCAAGCAGGGAATAGAGGGCTATGTTGGCTTGACAGTAATTAATTTTCCAAAATCAGGTTCCATCTCCTGTGAGTAACACAGCAGCCGTTGGTATCAGTGTTTTCTGAACACCTGCCAGCTCCCCGAGCCTTCTGTGGTCAAAGTAAATTGCAGCACTTTCCCTGAATTTCAGTTACACCAATGCCTTTTACCTTGTTTAATGTTGGCAAAGGTTACATGGGGATTTTTTCTGTAACAGTCCTCTAAAAGAGAGAAAAAAACGCACAGAAGGTCAAGAACACCCTTCTGTTTCCTTGCCTACATCAACAAAACCTTACAACAAACCTGTATGAACATTTATCCTCCTGCTCCAGAGCACTGTCAGCACTCAAAGCTTCATGAACTGTCACACCAACAGTAGTGACACACACACACATGCAGAAGATGTGTAGGCTTAAATTATACCTGATTTGGCTTTTTATTTTGAAGAGCAGTGAGTTTAACACATCTGGTACAAGGTTCCTGACTCTCAACATACGTACCAGGAGACATATGGTAAAATTATAATTTCTCTTTTTAAAAAGAGGGTGTTCTTTCTGGATTTCTTAGAAGAAAAAGAACTTCTTTTTAACCATATGTCTTCACTGTGTATGTATTGGAGCTGGAACTGTGTGGTAGCTCACACGAGAACAAGACATATGTTGAAAGCTGTTCTCTTTTCTCTGTTCTAGAAAATAAAAAGAAATAGCAGTTGCTCCAACAGACACTGAAGTCAGAGTAATACCTCACAGTGATTACAGCAGTAATCAAGCCAGAGCCATGCTGTTCCTCAGAGTGATTCTTTGCTTCTTTTTCTAGAAGGAAGTGGGGTAGTTGACACTGCTGTGCTCTGGCATTGCACGAGCCATCATCCAAACAGAGCAGCAGTGAGACAAGGGAAGGGGTTCAGCAGAAGTGAAGCAGGGTGAATCAGGAGAAACAACCAACACCATTATAAAAGTCATATCCACTATTTAAACAACTTTAAAAAATCCGTAAAAACCTACAGTGCTGTGAATTAAACAAAAATTACAGATTGAAAAAAAAAAAAAGACATTTCATGAAACAATGGGTTGAATGAACCTGTCATTCCTGTTGATATGACTATAATTTCCCAGACACTTAACATTTGCTCTTCTCTTCTGTAGCACACACAGTCTAGTGCAGCACTGTGCTCAGGGTAGTTACAAAAATAGCTATTTCCCTCAATTAGTACTTGAATGGTTATTTTAAGGACCCCACCTATCCAAATACAGGGTGCAGTCAGTATAATTAAATAGCCTGTGAAAGGATCAGCAATCCTGATTGTACTTTCCTCTCATGTTTGCTCATAATGAAGCACAGACCTGTCCCATCCAATCCCTTCTGTATTGGAGCATTCCAGGTATGGTACTGGCCACAGTATCTCTGATATTGTCTTTCTGTCCTTTCAGAGAGGCAAAAATTTCATAGGCAAATTGTTTTTCACTGAGTTATGGCCCCTGAAAACCACCATTTTCAAAAAATAAGAAGTAACCAATAATCTGTGTTTCCTTTTGGGTACAGCCTTATCATCACTGCACCATGATCTTGTAAAAAGTTCAAATTCTTCAGGAAAACACACAGTAAAAAAAAAAAATTCCTTTTTCAATTTTGAAAATCAGAACAGAAAGAATTTCAATTTGTCACATGGCTCTAAAAGTTAAACACTACTCTTTCCCTTTTTTCACTTAAATAATGGACAGAAACATAGAATAAACATTAAAAAAAACCTCCAAAAGGCACGATATATTTTCCCACAGAAAAACTGATTTTCTGCATTACTTGACTCTGTGGTCAACCAGCTCTGAACACATGCATTCATCTTACTTTCACTTGGAACTGTACAGTTGTCCAAGTCCAAGGCACATTTTGACCTCTGAAAGAGCCCCCATCACTCCTGTTTGGCAATGCTCAACTGGCAAGTCCTGCAGGCAATTTTTTTAATCTTCCAGTTACTGAAATATTTAATTTAAGGTACAACTTTTCCATTAACGAAATCAAAGGGGCTTAGTGGAAATATTGTGGAAACTTTTTATCATTAGGCCATTTAAAGAAAGTAGTGAGAGGAAAATCAAAACTCTGTGATGTCTGGAGGGGAAAAGTAAGTGAGGAATGATTCAGAGAGAAGATGAAACAAAGGGACAGGAAAATAAAGAAGGTAATGTAAATTTTATTCTAGTTTGTTTTCACAGTTCCTAAGTAATTTCTCCCACTTGTGCTCCAAATTATATTGTCTGTGCCCTTAAAAAGCAAATTAACATTTACAGACTGCTTTTCTCTGGATGTAATAATTTATTTCCCTTTCATAACTGGCTCTGTCAGTTAAACAACAAAGAATAGTAACAAACTGTATCATCTGTATCTTCCTCTGTCATTTTCCACTGCCCATGCTTAGTCCCCATCATCCCTGTTGAAAAGAAGCTTCTGACACCAGGCTATGCCACAACAACTTCAAATGGCTGTGAAATGGGAAGTCAGAATAATGGGGTTTTTTTCCCTAGCATATTTTATTAAAAGTAAAAATACGTAAAATGAAATTTCTGGAAGCTTTTGTGGCAGGTGGCTGATGGCTCTGCAAGCCTGGCACCTGAGGAGGGAAGAGAATGTCACGCCCTCCCAAGAAGTGGGGGGCACAGAGGACTCCAGGCACTCAGTGCTGAACTGTGAGATCTGTTGGTCTGGTTTAGATGGTCAGGAGGGATGGAGACGAGAGATCTCTGAGGTCAGGTCTTGGAGCACGAGGTTTATTGCGAAGGGCGTGGGTACAGGGGACCTGCTGGGAGCTGCCAGCCACAGCTCGAAGCAGGCCAGAAAAGCAGGAGGCAGGAGAGAGAGAGAGTGAAGAAGTGCAAGAGAGCAAGGTTCTCGTTTGCAATACAATAAATCTTCTTCTGTGTTGAATATTCTAATTTTCATTAACTAATCTGGTACAAGATACAAATCCTATAGCATTTACATACAGCCTGTAAGAATTGTTACATTACCATACTGGCTTACATTTTAGACCCTAAAAACTACTCTTTGGACCCCTTCTGCCACGTTAGTAGGGTCTGCTCTGACCCTTGGACCTGTCTGCAGCAGAGGGTATTGTTCAGTCAAAAGGGGATTACCTTCAACCAGCCATACCATTGCTTTCCAGTTGTTCAGTAACTAAGGCTTGGTATCTCAAAGCACGCTTTCATTTCAATCTCGCTTATAGTTTCCATATTCTCAGCATCTTTTGCCAAGCAATCATATTTATAAGGCTTTCCTGTTTCATCTTCCCCAACACTGAATGAAGTCTCTCTGTATTACATAAGGAATGGAGCATGAGAAGGGTCCGATTCCTTGCAAATAATGAGTGAGAGCCTAACTGTTATCTCTAATTTTTCATTTGGGTCATAAGCTGCTTTTGCAGAACCATAACAAACAGCCACGCTTACAGAAGTGTTCCCAGGCTGCCCTGCTCAATGTCTGGTAAAATCTGTGAGTCCTGTCAAGGACTTAACAGGAAAAGAACAGCAGCAGTGAGAAATGAGAAGACATAGAGGGATGATTCTGTTGAAAATTTTCTTAATTAAGAAGTTTGTTGCTGCCTTCCTACGAGGTGTCTGCTCTTTCATTTACTTTGACTTATCAGAAGTCTTTTTTATTGCCTTGGTTGGATTTCTAAAACTGCTCTGTTTCACTGTGTTTATTAAAACCAACAACAAAGAGTTCTGCCTTGTCCTAATATAGGCTTAATAACCCTTATTTACACTAAATGGGCACTGAAAGACTCAAATCATTCATGTTTGTATAGAGCTTCAATATCATCAAGCAAAGCAGAGTGGAAAATGCAATAACCACAGAAATGATTGTCTGCTCCCATTCCAGTATAGGTTGCAATAAGAAATACACAGAGGGGTCTTCACAAAGGCTAATTTTGGGCACAGAACACCGCTCTGTGCAAGCACTTTCTGTAATCAATAGAAAGAGACAGGCACCTTCAGAGGGCAATTCAGAGCAGCAGCTAATTTAAGTGCTCGGAATTGCACTCCTGAAATCCCCATCTCTCAGTGGTTTATATATTGGAGCCCAGGGAGGTGTTCCTCCAACACTGACACAGGAAGAGCACAAGAGAAGTAAATCTTCTGTGTTTTGTAAAAGAGTCGTGACACCTGTAAGCTGAGGGCATGTCAAGGCACCAAAATAAGACAAAGTGCAGGGAAGCCCAGTTTTGCCTCGACGTGGGCTGGTGAGTCCACAAAGCCCTTGAGAGAAACAAAAGTGCTGGGGATCCTCCTAGCAGGAAACAATGCTGATTTTGGGACAGAAAGGCAGTGAAAGTAGGACACGTCAGACACACACATTATGTGAGATGATACCTATTCATGTTTACTTTTAAACAGAGGGCTTCCTGACGACTTTGAACAAACTTTTTTTATTGTTGATGCACAAAACAGAATAAATACATATTCAAAACCAGTAATGAACTTATGGGCAAACTCTATTCTTTAGGAGATATCTATTATTTTTGAGTTGTGACAGTAATGGGGCCACTGCATCTTGTCTGCAAGGGTGATATTTTCTGAAAATCCTTTTTGCAGAAACATCACAGCGTGTGAGTCAGCAGGTCAAGTTCATCCACCATGTAAATCAGTTGGAATAATGGGATTTCCAGCCTTGAACCCAGAGCCAGCCTGTCAAGCAGCCTCTCTCATTTATTCGTGTTTGCTATTTGTGAGTGAAGTGCAACAAATATCTCCAAAGTCCCCCAGGGAAAGGGATAGGACTCAAAGAGCTGCCTTCCTCCTGGACACACAATTCCCTATTATGGGAAGCAAGTTATTTCATAGCCATCTTACTACTTGAAGGAGAGGAACTGAGGGGTCAGGTTGACCTCCATGATCTTCAAGGTCTTTTCCAACCTAAAGGATTCTCTGAAAAGAAAGGAACAGAAGCTTTTCCCTCTCTTCTGCCACTGCCTGTCTCTGTCTTGCAACAAAGGGAGCATGCAAGGTGCTATTAATGCCTAGCACATCACAGCTACTTGGACCATCTTCTTCCTAAAAACTCTTCTGAAGGTATTTACAATTTACCTGAGGCTGGAACTAGAAAGAAAAAAAAGAAGCTGAGTTACTGATAGCACTCTCAGAAAAAAAGCAGGAACAGATAGAAAGGAAAGGAAATCAGTATGTGTGATTGCTCTTCTCCATCCACTGTAAACGTGCTGGTGAGGAACACGATTTATCTCTGCCGGTGAAAATTGGATTATAAGTGTTGTTGGAGCAGAAAGGGAATTTTGAAAGGAAAATATGTTCCTGCATTCATGGCTAAGCACTCTGCAATGAGACTTTTAATTGAATATATGACAAATCCTGATAGAGAATGGTAGCCCAGGCTAGAACCCTGAGGAGCAGGTCAGCAGTTGTTCCACATCCTGGACCTCCTTTCTAGAGAAGGACAGTCCTTGGGCTTTCTGTGACACTCTCCAGTGGGAAAGGCTCACAGTGCAGAGTCCAGGTGAAGCCTTCACACACCAATGCTGGTCTCAAGGCTCCCCTCAGAAAGGAGCCAGATATTAACAGAACAGTTCTCCATTTACCTAACTTCTTCTCTTCAACAGCATTAACAGCTTTGGAAAGAATTTGAAGCAAAGACTTAGTGTGTCTGAGAAGTGAGATAAAGTAGCAAGGACATGACAAATGAGGAGAGCTCCTTGAAGGACCACAGTGATTTTAGCTTTCAATGATTTTAGATTTTTTTTCTCAGGGAGACCTTGATATAAATGAACCCACAGCAGTGAAGGATGGAATTGACGGATTTAGTTACACTGCTTAACCTGTATTCTTCTTAGTTAATGGTGAGAACAGACAAGGCAGGTTTCATTTAGCTAATTAAGCTCAAGTATAGGGAAGAAATATCAGAAAATCTATTTCTTGCAGCCATTCAGAGAAGACAATGACTGGTTAGACAATTAAGCAACCTCATCACAGGCACTGTGAGCAGGTCACTGTTCCTCATTTGTCACCTCTGCCACTGACTCCCTGGATGATCTTGATCAAGTAACTGCTGGTCCAGGCCTCCTGTCCCTGGAACTGGCTCAGGCATTGCTCACCTGCAGCACTGAAAGGAACCTCACTGGGGGCAGCTGCGCTTCCAGCAGTCACCCAGGAGCTCTTAACAGCTTCCCTAAGTGATTCCTTTCCGAGGCTGCTAAAGAACTGCTGGGTTTGCAACCCAATGCAAACCAAGCACAACTCAAACCCATCAAAAATGATTTCCAGCTTGCAGTTAGCAGAGGTTCCAGAGGGCAGGCGGGAGCCCCTGGGACACCAGGGCTGCAAGGAGAAGAAGCCAGGCTGTTCTTTCCAAGGAGAAAGCAGCAGCTGCATTGTCACTGTTGTCATGGAAGTTTTTCACATTCTGAACTAATCTAAACAAAAATAAATTTTCAGCAGCTCTACATAGTCGCAATAATCAATATTTAAAGGGTTGTGGAACATTATAAAAAAGGGGTTTGATTTTAGTCCCTGACAGCTAGAGAGGTAAGTTGATTTAATAAGGGAATGCAGCAGCAACCACGCTTCTGAGCCATTATGGCTAATTCTAAAGACCCCATAGTGATAAAGGAACAATAATGACAGAGGACTAATAAAAACAAAATCAGCGAGGGTTTAATCATCAGCAGAAGGACATGAATTGAGTGTTAGAAAACATCTTCTGTTTAGAGAGTTAAGCTGTTGTGCACACTGAAGCATAATTTGCTGTCACTCTTTTATTGTCATGCAATATATAGTGTAGAGTAATCATTTTAATCTGCATGCAGATTATTAATTAGGGAAATAATAATTTAGCCCAGAATGAAAGCAGAAGCAGGATGAGGAAGCAGCTGGTTATTTCCTCGACCTTTTCCATTTCAAAAGCTGCTCCATAATGACCCAGCTGCTGTTTGGGGACAATTTTTATGTTAACTTTGTTGTAAAAAATCTGTATTATCTGTAAGGCTGCATTATGAATATGTCCTTACAAAGATTTAGATGCACATTTATTATGTGTGCCAGGCTAATAAACTACACTTCACCATTAATTTCAGTGGATGTCTACTGCTGAGAAGTGTCTTTCACCTCACTTCCTTTCAGGTTAGTCCACAGTGGAAGTGGGTGTGCCAGAGCCTGCTGAAGTAGCACTGCTAAGAAATCCAGGACAGGTGGGATACAGGACTGGCAGAATTATCTGCTGGATGGGCTTTGTTTTCCCTTAGACTAAACTTCAAAGTCTTACCACACACACACAATGTAACCAGCAGCAGAAGTGCTCAGTTATCCCACTTGCATCCTTGGGAACAGACACAACTCTGCAGTGTTGGCTCCATGGTGATTACTTTGCATTCCTGTTGCTCTCTCTGTCATTCCTGAAGGCAAAACTCGGGACTTGAAATACTTAGAGCACACCAGTGAGCATGAAGGTCCCAGTGCCTTGGTGCCAGTAAAGAGCTGGCCATGGTAAGGGCTGATTCCTGCCCCTATAACCTGACCCCTGTGCCCCAGAGCTGGGACCTGCAAAGTTCCATTGTTTACATAACAATCAAATTCCCATTGAAAATCAAATTCCTATCAAGCTTAGTGAAATCTCTGAAATGCTTTGCACCAAATGATAGAATTTTGCCTCCTTTTAGACAGAACTTTTTACTGATTTGTGAGGTTGCTCTGAGCAACCTGGTCCAGTGGAAGGTGTCCCTGCCTATGGCAGGGGAGTGGAACTGGATGATCTTTAAGGTCCCTGCCAACCCAATCCATTCTGTGATTCCACAAAATGGGATGAGATATTTAGGGGACCCTTTCTCTATGGACTCTGGGGAACTCCCATTTTGGGATGCTCTGTGCATTAGCAAATATGAACTTTCTGCTTTCTTTTCCACTCCATATAAAGGAAGCATTCAAGTGTTTCTCTCACCCAAGAAAGATGTGCTAATTTACAAAACTGATAATGAAATATTAATGGAACTTAATGTACCACCTCCTGCTTGAGCTCAAATCTAAACCAGAGTGCCCCAAAATTAAAACCATGACCACTGGTTCCTCTGATTCTCCCATTTTTCCTGGGGGAGCTGTGGCTCATTGTGCCATGGTAGCATTCAGAAGATGGCATGAAAAATCCATTTAATGCAGAACCCCAAATGCAAGAGGCTAAGAACAAGGCAATTCCTTTCACAGAAGGAGCTTGTGAGTAAAGATAGCATGCACAGTGCAGTCTGTAACACAGCTACCCTTAAGGTTTTCTTATTCAATCACACCTAAGCAAATTTTTGTGTCCAAAGGTGACACTGCCCAGCCAAATCTGCCCTTTGCCACTACTTTGTGTTTCTGAGGCTTCCCTTTTGCAGCAAACCTGCAGCCTCCTTCCAATCAAGACAGACAGCTGTGGGCAGCTATAAGCAGCAAAGTAATTAAGGGATTTGCTGACTTGAGTGAAAGCAAAATGAAATGAAAACCGAATATGAATATATGTGGGAAAATCAATGCACGATATGCAGTGGGGTTTAAAAAGGCTTAAAGCAAGGATTCCAAAAGCTTGTGGTGTCTTAGAAAGCTTTCATGTTCACCTGATTCAATACTATAACATATTTGGATAGGGAGAAAAGAGTGATCTCAGAGATTGTTGCTGTACCTCAATCTGGGATTTTTGAGGAATGTATTTTGACTTCCAAGCAGCCAGTCTGTTCCATTGCTGAGCATTGGGCCTGGCTGGTACTTAGCAATAAGATTTCTTTTCATCTGCATGTTCCAAAGAAGACAAGATTTGTAGAAGGCTTAGGTGAAAAAATACCCAGTTTCTTGAGGCCTCCTCTATTGTACATTTTGTGAATATGCCTTCCCTCAAAGGCTTTTTTCTTCATCCAAGTAGGCTGAGATTATGAGGGCTCTGGATATCTTTGAAAACTGAGGTGCACACCCACACTCAGCCAGCACTTTTCTAATTATATCAGCAGGCCTTTGAATTATTGCTGGTTAAACTTTATATAAACACCCCTGAATAGAGGTGATCCAGGATTGTGCTCCACCTTCATCAGACAACCTGCACAAAGCAGCCAATTTTTGATGGTCTAAAAATAAAAGTGTTGCTTTCCTTAGTAAGGGAGACTTATTAACAGACTACAGAGCTCCCCTGCTTTAGGGCAGAGCAGCAGCAATTGAGGGGGAGAAGGACTGAAAGCGCTTAACATCAGAAATTTGTTTTTAATATATATGGAAAAATAAGATGGGCTCACACCACTGCCTGGAGTGTTAAGTGTCCAGGAAAACAACACACCTTGAGAGTTGTTCTATTTTTTTTCGGAGTAAAGCATTGATTTTCATAATCAGGTCCCAAAAATCCTATTCACAGGACTATCATTAATTCAAAGCAGTGTCTTTCCTATAGTCAAGGAGATCATCTAAAAATAAAAGCAAAACCATGACAGAGTATGTTTTATTCTTTTCAACTTCCTAATTTATAAAAGTTTAATGAGCCTTTGGCTTCCCCATACTCATAGATGTGTGGGAATTAACCCTGTATTGTCAGAGAATGCCACTTGGTTGAACAAATTTGTCTTTGAACAGTTATCAGCAGCTCCCTTTTTAAATAAAGCACATATTACACAACTGAGTTCTGCCCGGAAAACTGCTCCAGGAGAACATCAGAAATCAGTGACTCAGTGCCTCGCTATTTTTGTGTGCAGGCTGTCAATGAATATGGATCACAGAAAAGTGGATGTTTGCTCTGATCCAACACAGGCAGGGCTGTCTTTCTGCCAGTCTTCTGCTTGTTCCTTCCAACACACAAATACATCCATCCCTTCGGTTGATGCTTTTTCAGCTGGTTGCCCACCTTAACAGTAAGCTTAGAACACATCTTGAGCTCAGTGATATTCACTCCTTATGGTTGATTTTGCCTGCAGGGGATCCTGGCTGAGCCTTGGTTCCCTGCCTCAGGTGAGCCAGGTGACCCTGGCTGGGAGGGGTTGGTCAGGAGTGGCATTGATGCACATCCAAACACTACAGGGGGTCCTGGATCTCCTGCTCTGTCACCAGCAGAGTGAAGCTGCTGGAGTGAAGCTCTTCAGAAGAGCATAACTTACTCTAAACCCACATATTTAAAATTTATAGACAAAACAGTTCATGTAACTGTCATACTTAATTAGAAAAACTCCATTAATGTTCCCCTAACTTTAGGGGAAAGTAGACAGAATATCTGAACACATCTGATAACCTGACAGCTCAGGGCTATAGATCAGGAATGCACCTTGCTAAGTCATACATAAATTCCACAAGTGTTTCAAACAAGATGATAAATAAGCTATACCATCAGGTGGGTTTTTTTGGCAATTCTCCTTGCTTGGGATGATATGTAGACAGAGCTTCTTCACTGACAGAATTTTAAGAAGTGTTTCAAACAAATGACCACATCAGGCAAATACTCTTTATGCTGAACTTCTAGCAGCTTCTTTCTGAATTTGAGCACATTGTTGCTGCTGTATTGTGATATTTAAGTAAAATTTGGTGGGCATAATGAACCAGCACCTTTAATCAGGATAGAATTTAGTTTTCTGGATAGGTAGAGAAGGTATAGAGACATCATGCATTGCTGAAATGTATCCACACATAGGAAGGAACATCAAAATACTCCTACAATTTAGGTCAAATAAGACCATATTTTCCAAAGCATGATCAGACATCCATCTATGTCTTTGCTTTCAGGCCATAGGGACACTGTTTATCTCCCTGCTTGGGTGCAAGGCACCCAAGCAAGTGCATATGGAGCTTTGCATCCTGCAACCTGGAGTATCTGAAACTCTCTCTCCTCTGAAATAAGCTGCACTTTCCATTCACTGAGTACATACAGAAAATGGCTGCAGAGAGAAAGTGAAGGATTTGAAAAGAATATATCACCAAAGGGGAGTGTTAACTCTGCAAAAACATGATTAAAAGAAAAATACAGAATGGTTTTACTGACCCAGAAAAGGACCTTGGCCACTGGTTGAACTAATGCAAGTACAGCAGCCTCTCATTTAGACACAGACTCATGTATCTGAATCTGCAGCAAATCCTCTCAGCCCCGTCTGTAACACACATCCAGGTGCCCTTTATGGGGACACGGAGCCAAAGATCCACATTACCTTTTATTCCTGTTAAACAAAAGGAGCCCACCTAGTTATGATTCTGTCCAGGAGCTGGATTAAACTAGAACTGGAGTCAGGCAAGAAAAGAACGATCAGCCACGGAAAGTTGCTGATGGGTTTTATGTCCAGCCCACCTCCCACTCCTGAGCTGGCCCCCAGCTCTGCACTGCAACCTCTGGGCTCTGCCCCAGGACAAAGCCAGAGCTGCACAGCAGCCCCACAGGCTGGAACCCTCCTCAAACAGCAGGGCTGCAAACGTCCTGCAAGGGGAGAAGTTCATATTTTCCTTTTTTCCTTCCTCTATACTTTTTATGCTTTCAGCAAAATTACTCTCTGTCTCTTCATTTCACAAGTCAGTGCATGCAAGAGCAGGTTGCCAGAGTTGCCCTCCCAGGCAACTGTATTGTTGGAAACCACCAAGTTTTCCTCAAAATAACTACACAGACAGCTGTTCTGCAAGCTGCAGGAGCAGAATTCTACTTGGGAAGCTGAAAAGGTATACGCTGCTGAGAAAATGAGGACCCAAGCTGATACAGAGATTTAGGGGCTATTGTTTTTAATTTCTCTCTCTCTCTCTCTCCAATGAATACTTCTTCCTACACAGAGTTGCCATAGTTTCAGATTTCTGTGGCTCCCTGGCTGCTGGTTACAAGGACATTTTTGTAAGCCCTGATGATTTTATGATATGTACAGAGTTGATTTGTTTTTGCACTCTATATGGCATCACACCTTACATATTAAACCAGCTGTAATTATACTTTACTCTTAAAATAGTCTCTTTTCAGTGTTCTTTTACAACTTGAAACCTAAAAAAAGGAGCTCAAATTCTGTTTTTAGTTCCAAATCTTGCTTTCAAAAACCTCTTTGAAAACTGTGGCTTAAAGAAAGAAGTAATTAAGTTTATATTATCAGAGTTTTCTCCACTGCTGCATACTAGAGGGAGCCGGTAGTTAATACTAATACAGACAGTCCTGTGCTGCCAGTAGGAAGAAAAAGCTACTGGGAGCTCTGGAGTAAAACTTCTTTTCCTGTTATCAATCTACATGTTCTACAGAGATGCTTAATTATTGGGGTTTTTTTATCCTTTTTACAGATAACCTCTGTATTACAAGCATGTAACTAATAACAGGTATTTATGGTTTGTATGATTTTTAGCAATTCATCTTCCCTTCTTGAAGGTGTTAAAACATGGGATTTGAAAACTCTCTCTAACCTTGTTACTTTTCAGCCTGTTCCACATTTGGATTAACATATTGAGCTGGGTTCTGTTACAGAACATTTGCTTCTGTCTCTCCCCAGATCTGTGTCTCTGTACAATAACCTTTGCATCTTCATTCAAATCATTCTTTCCAAGCCTCTTTTTTCAGGTCTCCAGTCCTCCTTTCTTTGTGTCTGGTTTTGGCAAGATCTGTTTGCACTTCTTTCCCAATAAAGCCAGGTTTTAGCTTTTTCTCTGCCTCATTTATTTTGCAGCTGCTTTGTTCTCATGCCCAGGCTATTTAGCAACATGTCCTGTGGAAGAGTAAAAAATCCCCCCCAACAACCCAACATCTCACCCCTGTAATGTGTTTGAATCAAGTTGCCAATGCTGCTGCTTGAATCGGATTTCCAGGCATTTTCACTAATTTATTCCAGCCCCCTAAGAAAAAAAAACAAAAAAAACAAAAAAAAAACCAGAAAGACCAGGCCAGTTTGGACTGGAAGCACTGTGATTCAGAGAGCCAAGCAACAGCACTGGTAGTCAAGAAGCTGCAGAGAGCAGCTACTGCTGTCAGAAACAGGATGTGGTCCTCTGCAAAATATTTATTTCCAATCTTTTTTTTCCTGTTTGATTTTTTCTCACTGTGGGTTGATGTTATCCACCAGACACCCTCTCTAGATGCAGAGCTGTGCCTTGATAAAAGATCTCCAGAGAGCATCCTGACAAAGGCAGTCCTGCCCTTTCACTGGATCATTTCTATACCCAGGAGTGCTCCTCAATCCTTCATGCCACCATCTCAGGCAGCACAACCCAGAGATAGGGAGCTGTGTCATATGAGACTGCAGGAGAATGTTCCTTTCTGTTGGCTTTGCTGCTTGTGATAGCAGCATGAGAGTGGAATACTCAAACATTCAGAGGGACAGTCGGACCTCCAGGGCAGAAGCCTTTTTGCTTGAGTGACCCAGGAAAAGTGAGCAGCTGTTGAATCACATTAATGCTGGTGTTATTTTCCTATTGCTTTGTGGGGTTGGGTTTATGTTTTTTAAGCTGGTTGTATATAGGAATGCTGATCCCTTCCCATGATATTACAGCCAGTAGCTGCTGTTCTCCTTGGAAAGAGATCACTGGCTGGTCATTACTATATGCACAATTTCATCTTTTTATACACAGGGCTTGTCGCTAATAGAAAATTCTTAAGGGCCACTAACCAATTGTATGAAGATAAATTACCTCTGCTTAGCATCAGTGTGAATGCCACTCTTTCTGCAGCCTGATGTCACAAGTTTACCCCTGAATTGTGTGATTGAGATCCATAGAGCGAAGGATACCACAGGAGGGTAAAGGAAGGCATTGTATGTTTATAAAGACTGATTTTACTCCAGAGATAAATCTGCAGTGCATCACTGTCTTATTATATCCTTTCCTTACATATGGAAATTATTGAATTTCTTTTGCCTCATTTAATTCTTTTTAATCCCTTTTCTCTTTTTGCCTTCTGGTGATAGCTTTTGCTTACTAATTGTCCAAGGCTGACACCCAATGGGAAGCATTATGCTCTAATGCTCACAGAGCTACATCCACTTCCCAATAGCTGCTGGGGAGGAAACCTCAATTATGGCAGAATAATTTTCTTTTCTCCTTCTGTGCTGCTGACAGGCCCAGGGCATTAGCTGGGCTTATTTTGTGGGAAGTGAAACGGGATTAAGATTCACTTGCTTTCAACTACTTTGTAGAATTCTGAGATGGGCAGGTACACACTCCAATCACACACAAAATAACCTCGACTGAGTGTAAATCTGGAGTTCTGTGGTCTGACCCCACACAGAATATTCAGTCCCCATGAATTTTTGTTCACCCAGCTACAAGACTACTTGCATGAAGAGTCATCTGTTGGAATAAGTATTTCCACCACTGTCCCAAGGTAATTCTGACCTGTCTGGGATCTCAGCTCAGGATTTTGTCTGTTGTATATCAACCTGCTACACAGTAAGAATAAAACATGGTCACAGTGAATGCATTTCTTCTGTTCCATACCCTGTTCAGCCCATCAAAGCAACACATTTTCATGCTGAGAACTCCATTTGTGAACTTGAACATGAACTGCAAAAGCTAAATATGCATTACAGGCACAAGAAGAATTGAGAAGCCCACTTTCAAAATATAGAGATTATTATCATCTTAAAATCCAAGCAGTGTATTATGCAGCAGATTTGATGGTAAAGTCTGAGAGTGAGATAAAGTACAGGAACCTAAAAAATGTTATTAATGCAATTAATTAGTTTTTGTTTCATTGTGCAGCATTTGAAAAAAAGAAAAGCCATACAGAACTTTAATATAAAAGAGATCCTCCAGGAGACAAATTAATCAGCATTATGATACCCCAAGTGATTAAGATAAAACACAGGGAGACATAATGAGAACGTCAGAATTAGTGAAGTCAAAATTTCTCACCCCAACTCAAAATGGTATTAATAATGTTAAAATACGTAAGTGTATCTGATTTCAAGGACTTACAGACCAGATCTAACTATCATAGAAATTTTGGTTTTCTTTGCTCACTTTTGTTATTTCAAAATGTTTTCCTGTGTTCAGAAATTTGGTTTCCTCCTGACAAACAGCAGAAAGTGAAGGTCTGATAGACACCTTTTGAAGTGAAAAGGCAGATTAACTTCTGAGCTGCTTTATCAGATGTTAAAAGCTGAATTCAGAAAACTCAGATTTCCATTAAAAAATGAAAGATTCAAATATATCACTACTCCATTGACTAGAAACTGTGTGCTAAGTCAGGGACCAAAGCTTCAGGAAGCCAAAATCTTAGCCCAGTTATGCCCTTGAGCTGAAAGCAGAGGTTGAGCATCAAATAAACCATGGATGGACAGAGAGAACTCTCTGGAGAACTTATAGAGAGTGTCTTTCATCAAGCAAGGCCAGAGGGACAGATACAATCCTGTCCATGCTCCTGGAACAAACAGTGTACTCAAATATCTCTCTTCATTATGGTAAAGTACACACATTGTAAGGTTTTGGAACCCAGACAGAAAGCTAAACATAGGTAGACAGATAAGTATCAAAGCAAATACATAATTTTAATGGTGAAAAAGAGGGAGAAGAGCAAAAGCTCATCTCCACATTTAGGCTGAGCCTTGCAGATGTTGATTTTCATTAAACCACTTTGGTGTTATTGATGTCCTCCCACAAACAATACCAAACATTTGGCTTCTGCATAAATGGCAGAAACTGCAGTAGATCAAACAAAAGGCTATTCCTTACCTTTGGAAAATTGCCATGGAATAACAAAGGAGAAAAGTGCTCTGCAGCAGCAGCTGCCTTTAAGAGTCTGATAACAGAGGAGGGCTTCTCATAAAACATCTTTTTAACCTGAACACCCAGGTGGGAGAACTGCCATGTGATCTCATTCTGACCTTTGCTGCCAAATGTGAATGATCTCCACAGAGCACTGATCTGTCCACTACAGTTATTGCTTTTCTTTTTTCTTTTTAGCAAATCACTTTGTGGGGTTTTTTAACTTATTAATATGTTATTCTTTTATCTGTTGACTCTGAAAATCTGCCTTTGTGTTTCAGGGGGTTTCCTCTAAAATGGCAAAGAAAGATGATTCAAATGTATTAATAAGGGTCAGCCACACTCTAAAAGATGTAAGACTGTATCCTACTCAGTATAAACCAATTCCTTCCTGGGTTTCATGCCAGAGTTACAGAGATTTACACCAGTATGGAGTTTTGGTCTATAAATAAAGCAAAACTACTCAAAGCTTTGCTGCCACTCACCCTAAGTGAACCACTACTGACTACCAAAATGGTCCTCACATCTTTTCATGGCAGACTTTAATGAAGCTGCTGAGCCAGAAAAGCAGAAGGCAAGCCAAGATTTAACCAAAGATCTAATTGTGGTCGTGGGCCAGAGCAGAAAGGGTGGCTGTGCTTTTAGGGCAGCTCTGTGAAACCAGCAGGTTTGTTATCTGAACCTGACCTGCTTTGTAGGGTTTGGGGACAGGTCTTTGGGAAGGTCTGGGGGTCTCTGTCACTTCATGTTCCACCCTCTTGAGTTTCTACAGGTTTTGTCTGCAGCAGTTGAACACATTTAACCCAGTCACACCATCAGTAAAGAGCAGACACTACAGCCATCTCCTTCCACTATGGCAAGTGAAATTACAGTTTTATAAGATTGTCTTAGTCTTTCTCATATTTGAGTACCTCCCCCAACAATAAGTGAAAGCATGGACTCACTGGCCAAGGAGACAAATATGAAAAGATTGAGAATAGAAGGAAGGACTGGCTCTCATGTTGTAAACATTTTCAATCTCCCCCAGATGTGACTTTTCCAGCATGAGCATTGTTGTCTTGAGTTTTATTTGCCTATAACAGGTAATGGCAAGGAGAAATTCTGTAGCTCTGACACAGCTTAGCTGCACACAGTGAATTGTAACTGCACCTACCAATTAGCCAAGATATGCTGCAATTACTGCTGCCTTTTGTTAATGCTGCTTTGTGAGTTTGTCAAGCACAAGATTTATATATAGGACCCAATTCTGCTTTGAGTTACACAAGTTCAAAGCGAGAGGAAAAACAAGCTGCAGCATAGTACTAAGGAATAGTGTGGAAAAAATTTTTAAGGGACCACAATCCCACGTGAAGCTGACTGATCCACTGGAGGAAGAACGTGCTGCTTCATCAAGCACTGAGACAGAGCTTCATCATCCCAAATAGCTGGAGATCATGCAGGTGTGGTTATGTTCAAGGCTCTGTGTGACCAGCCAGGCCAGTTAAACCCTCTCCCTCATACACCCTTCAATCTCAGCTACCTTGGGAGGGTCAGACCAAACCAACCACATCCAGGAGGTAAAACAGAGCATTTAGCATCCGCCTATTATCTGCTTTTGCATGCAGAGCAAAGTCCTCAATGCTGTTTGCCCTCAAAGAACATTTCTAGAGGCCAAGAATAACTGTCCTACAAGATGAATCCAACTCTCCCATTACTGGAAGACTGTGCTTACCTTCAGGCTTTGACCAGACTCACTCACTGCAGCAGGATCATTTCCATTATTTCCACTGATGTGAATTTTATGACAAACATATGTAACTCTAATGAGGAGAACAAACTGGTACCCAAGCTAAAGAGGAATTGTGAGCTATTGTGGTGATTTTGTCCGTCTCTCACCCCTCAGCACTGACAGTCTCTGGCAGAGTCGAAATATTGGGCTAAATTAAGATATTTCTCTCTTCTAGGTGAATTATATTTACTACTAAACTGATCCTATGCATACTGACCCTACTTATAAAGTAACCTTTGGTGCTGGATGATCTGGTGTGCAGATAACTGCTCTGTGTTCAGCCTTCTCTGCTAAGTTGTGGAGCCTGAGTAGCAAAACTCCTCTTGTCTGGCCTCTGAAGCAGTTCTGTAGGAGTTAAACTAGGTATTAATTCCAACACAGCATCACCTTACAGTTCTGGTGATGCGTGTCTATAGGCACTGAACAAAGTAGCAGTTTTTGTGCCCCAAAAGACCACACAGATGATCTTCTATTGGAACACTTTCATTAAAAAAAGAACATGCATAAGAGGACCACTAAACATGCATCATAGATGATATTCCAAAGATTCAAGTTAAGCTGTGCCTTGTATTGAACACTGCTAACTGTTGGAGCCTGCACTTCACCAATCTGCCTGATTAATTGGTTTCTTGCTGTTTATTGCTGTTTATAATCAAAATTATATTAAGATAGGAGCGGAAACAGCAAAAACTGCTATAGGAATGACTGGCTGTGAGAACAGAAAAAATAACTCAAGCACTTGTGATCACTGATTATTACATTTTCAGTGCTGCTGAAGAGAATTTCTGAAGTATGTTTACAATCATCTCTAAGTCCTATAAATATTGCTTTATTATTGACTTTGTGCCATGAATCCAGTACTGATGAAAAGACTCACCCTTCCCCCTGCCAATGGCAAATCAGCACTCTTGCTTTGCTTGGCCCTTGTGCAGTTTTAGAATTTGTAGGAATGAGAGTTCAATGGCTTAAACTTAATGAAAATAGTGTGAAGAAAACAACTTCTGCCAGAATGAAAGACTAGCACGAATTTTAAATGCTAGGTTGTGTTTACATAAAAGCACAGTAAGAACACAGCTGACAGTATTGCAGCTGTTTGAAAGGTGCCACTTGTAAGGAGAAAACCTTGTTAAATATGGCCATGCAGGAAAAAACCCTATACCTGTTCATCATATTCACAAAAATCCCCCAAAATAACACCAGTTAAAATGCATAGAAATGCTCAGTTGATATTAAAGAAAGATGACAGAATCTAAAATTAAAGAGTTTTATAAACAGAGGGTGGGAATTTTTTTGTCAAATCCACATGTTCCCCTCAACCAATGGAATGTCATAAAATCCTCTTGGATAGGAACTGATAATAATCCAAATAACTCCACATGGATGAGTGCCTCTTGGCAGGGCTGAATGCTGGGATTACAGGAACTCAGGGATACGAACAGGGCAGTCCTGAAATTGGGGCTGTCCTGTGGATCCCTTTGTGGGAAGTTAAAGACTAATTGCAGTTACAGTTCCCTTCTTTTGCCCTAAATTCTGATCCCTGACAGTTACAAATCAAATACATTGGAAATGTTAATAATTAGAGAAGTCATGAATAACTAAGTCTGTAAAACCATTTAAGCCAGTTCAATTCAATATAGAATTGAATAGGAATGAAACTATTGAAAAGTTGCAATTCCTTCTCCAGATTTGTAAATTGATCTGAAAGAAACATTTCTTCTGCAACAACAGGACTTCACTGTAGAAGCGGAGAAGAGCTATTGGAATTACTGAGCTCTGATGATAAGAATTGATGAATCTTTTGCTCACAAGTGATTCACCAGACTTCACCCCACACAGTCAGGGAGTTCCATCTTTTTCCATAAATAGCAAATTTTCTCTGAAAGAGCTTAGGCCAGTGGCTGTGCCCAAGGTGATGGGAAAGCAGGTCATGGTGCCAATGGACCATTATCTCATCCTAGGAATGCTGATGTACAGGTGGTAGCAACTGGAATAAGAACCATAAGGTGAATTTGAGGAGAAGATTGGAGCTGAGTATTCTATTTCTGCTCATTCCTTCATTAACAAAACCAAGCCCAGCAAAGGGGATGTGGTTACAATGCTATGCTGAATGTGGACTTTGTGACCTACCCAAGAAAGACATTTATTATTCCTTCTGTAATTTGCATTTTATTGACTAACTTCTAAAGGCCGTATTTCCCATCAGAGTGACGGTGTTATTATGACAGAATCTCACCACTGAGAATTTTTTGTCTCAGTATAGTATTAAACACAGCAAACAGGACAGCAGAGACACAAGGAAGGAGCTTACTGTGCTATTTCTACCTTCAATCCAGATGACTGTAGCTCTCCAGGGATATCAGTGGTGGTGAGTAGGATCTCAGGTAGAAAAAGTCCAAAGTGCTTTGCAGTGCCTGTGTCTCCCTCCCTGCACAGCCTGGATTTCAAATACACACTCAATTTTATGTGGTGCTCAGATATTAGAAACAAATGCTTCCAACTAGTTCAATGCCAACACAAAGCAAACAGAGACTAATGTAGAGCCAGAAAACTTTGGGCTTGGCTCATAGTTTATTTAATGCATGAATCTGAGACTCAGCTGAGCTTGGAATAAATGTGAGAGGCAGTTCAAGGATAAAAAAATGCTTGTGCAATGGTCTGTCTCCACAGTTAACCCTTCCCCTCCAGAAAAAGGAGTTCCTGTTTGACTATTGCAGCAGATCTGCAGTGAACAGTGGGTTTCTCACCATGGACTTAATGAAAATACAGCCAAGTTATATATGGAGATGCTTGGGTGGAGAGGCTTTTTACTTTTTAAAGGATTCATTTCTCTTGGGAAGGTTTATGGAGGTCACTCTGAATTTCTTATTCCTTCCCCAGCAGCAGAGAGCAGCAGAGCAAAACACAAGTAGTTTAAAACAGAGTTTTGGTGAAGTTGAGAGGTTAATGTTCATTTGATGCTAAGCTTGTTACCATTTACCTTAATTGCCCCTCTAAATATTAAGTTGAACGACGTATTTTTCAGTTTATTGGGAATTTGTACAATTTTCTGCCTTTGCTCAGAGCCATGTCACCACATACATCACATTGTGGAGGAGACAGAAAACAAAGGCTCTCCTCAGTCACTCACCTGTCCTGGCACCCGACTACATTGGATCCACCAAACACCATTCAAACCAAACCCCGAGACACCAGGAAATGGCACAAGTGCCCTTTGAGTCAGAAGCAAAGGTGCAGATTCTAAAGTGTTTTGTTCCAGCTGCAGTGTCTGTTTTAACCAACACTGCTGGATAAGGCTCTACCCCACTGTCACAAGAATTCTCTTTTCCCAAGCACCTTCCACACACCTCCCCAGCCCACGAATCCCACTTGTTCATCCCTTTAACACCTATCTTGTCTACTTTTTGTTACACTTATTGGCATTTAGTTCAAGATTGCATGTTTCCCAAAAGATTTCCTGTTTCTGTGGCAATACATCTTCATCACTGGCAGTCCTGCCTTTGACCTCACTCATGTCTCTTACAAGAGCTTTTCATGCAACAGCAGCACCCCGGGTCTTTTATCACATCCCACTCCCAAGATCACACTCCATTGGGTTTTTCTAGGTGATTCACCTCTGTCATCTTGAATTTTAACCTTCATGCAGTAACTAGAAAAAGAAATCAGTTAAAAGAGAAGAAATGGCTTGCCTGCCTCAAATCCCAGTAAACTGGCCCAGCTTAATAATTTAGCTTTTTGCAATTATATTAAAATTAAGATTTCCAATCACTGCTTTTAAAGAAGAATATTACCAAATATTATTAGGTGTTAATAAAATATACTGAATTTCAATGACCAGCAAAGAAAATTCAATTGAGCTAAAAGCAATCTCTAAAAGCATACTCTAAAATGAGGAAATAATATTAGAAATTAAGCCAGTACATATGAAAACCATGGTTGTGCAAATGGTTGGTCATTCCCTTGTGGGTTGTCTCACAGGGCTATGGCTTGTACTGAAGACAGATGAACCTCTGAACTCTGAAAAACCTAAACCAACTCTTTCAAGCTGACTCCTCACTACCTGTAACACAGCCATAGCAAGAAAAAAAAAGTCACAGCAGAAGAGTTTTCATAGAATACAAGAAAAACATCACTGCATGAGAGCAAAAAAATAGCAATCTGTGATTGGACTGAGGGACTGAGAGAAACAGAGGGAAGCTGCTGACAGATCAGACTGATATTTCCAGGATCCACAGCCCAGTTTGATGGCAGATGGGAAAGTGGAAAGTTAATGACAGACGAGATGGATGGAGCTCTTGGTTGGGGAGCTGCTGTTTACATCATGTGAGAGACTGAAGTTCCCAGCCAAGGATAAGCAGGAAAAAACACTTGATAAGGGAAAAAGAAAAAACACTCAATATGTGAGAAAATTACTTTAATAGATTTCTGTGATTGCTCTCTGCTCATTCAAAGTGGGCAATCTGAGTTTTTCCCTGGAAGAGTGTTCTGCCAGAAGTCTAACAAAACTCCTCATTCCTCTGCCTATAAAACATTGCTCCTGGTAATCACTGTAATCAACTAAGCAACAGGAAAATGAATGGTATAAGCTTTTTAAGGAGTCCAGGATGGGTAATTGCTGACTGATATAAACCCATCTTCAGTCCCCAGGAGTCACACCAAAGAACATGCAAAGTATGCATGATGTCAAGAATTAAAACACACTTTTTTGTTTTTGCTTTTTTCTGCTTTTTAAGATTGTTGAATTCCATTGATTTCAAACTGGTTTTCAATTTCCTGGCATTTTTACCACTTGCTTTATGAAATGACCCAGTGGAGAAAGTTTAATGTGCATCATGCTGATAGACACAGCACTGGCTGGCCTGCTCTGACTTGATAATGTCAAGGTCTGTGGAAAAGCAGCAGTAACATTATGCATAACACTCTTCTGAGTTGTTTTCATAAGGCATTTTGGTCACTGCTGTGTAAGAGCATCCTTTTAGAGAGAGTGCAACATTACAGCTCAGGGCAAGCCCTTTGAGGGGGCTTGTTAGAGAAAAGCATTACCTGGCTGTTGCCTAAAATAGCTCAGAGAGCAGAGGAAAGGCAAAGGCATCCCAGGGAGCTGCAGGATTGCTCCAGGGCATCGGGAAGATGGGAAATCTTGAATATCACAATGACACTTCCAAATGCTTCTTCATAAAATGTTATAGCTGGGCTTTGCAGAGGAACAAAGCAGGTCAAGATTTGCAGTAGGTTTCTGGAGTTAGGACACAGTTCAGGAATGAGTTCAAACACCAACACTAATTAGAAAGTACTGGTGTAGAAAATAGAAAAAAAATTGTTACGCATACTAAATAGTGGAAGTTTTCTATGGAAAAATCTGCCCTACACAGAATTCAGGACAGCATGTTTTCTTTTCCTTCCTTCCCTGATCATCCAAATTGCTATGTGGCTATGCTCTCAGGCTTGATGTAGTTACTATAGAAAATAAAGAAATCTGTGCCGGATATACATTTCCAGACTTTCTTAATTTTTTTTTTTTAATTTCTGAAACATTCAAATGCAAAGTGGTTTGTAAAGGGACTGTGCATGTTGCCCCTTGTATTCCTGCACCCAATTCAATGCCCTGAAATGGGAAGTTTGCAGAGCAGCAGTTTCATGTATAATAAATACAAAATTCTCTAACACAGGCTATCTACACAATGCTGACAGATCATGAATGTGAAATAACACTCACGAGATCACTCAGAAATCAATAAACTCAATCAGCTGGAATCTTAGCACTGTCTACAACGATAATACAAGGAAAGTGATGAAGACTGCAAGGTTATTTGGTGATTTTGAAGTGAAAACAGGGAAGATCCCCAAAATGTTTTTCTTGGGCTGGGGAGTTGAGGGAAATCTAAAAAACAATACAAAATTCCTAAAACAACTTAATTGCAAATGATGTGCCCCTTAGAAGTGAGGAGAGGCAGAGAATGGCACTTCTCATCACAGGCTGGCTGAAATGGCTTCTCACTCTGTCAGTGACCAGTCCCAGGTGGATCAGGAAGAAATAAACTGCCATTGGAAGATTTTTTTTTCTGGCTCAAACAATTTATAACCTTCTAAGTAAGGATGGAGCAATGAAAATGGGATTCAGGTCTGCTGGCTTCAGTCAGTTGGGTTTAGCTTACAGAAAACCAAATGGACTCAGACATTTTACCTAAGTTCCAATGTATGAGAAAACAGAGCTGAAAGCTGTGGGTTGGTGCTAATTGCTAATTTGAGCAGACTGCAATGACTCAAAATTCAGAAGTAGGATTTGCTAGTAAAAATACTGAGCTTCCTTTGAATCACTAATCACCACCACACTAATTACAACAGCAGCAGCATTCTGATCAAAACCACCCCAAGGAATTCTCAAAACCATTAGCTCTTCTGTACAAAGATGACTAACATCAACAAAAGTTAAAATATCCCCAAAGCAAGTCCCTCAGACCATTTTTCTTCCAAATGTTCAGAAGGACTGCACCACGACCCAGGGAGGCACTTGGGGCAGGCAGTGATGGTTGAGGGAAGCCAGTGGCACCTCAAGTAGCCAAAGAACAGTGTTAGATACAGTGCAAGAAGAGAGGGAATGGGGCAGCAGGCAGCTGCTCCTAGAAGGGGTGACAGGAGGGAGACAAGTCTGTCCCTCTGGCCCTTGGGGAACACCAGGAATATCAATTTAGAGTGAGGAATTTCAGGGACTGCCCCAAAACACATCTTCATGCCCCATGCATCAGCCCAGCTGTCTGTGGCTCCATTCAGTCCTTTCAAACACATTTTTACATAAGCCTTGTGTCCTCCATCAGGACATTATCCAAGCATCACATGAGTCCTATCAGTGCATCCCTCTCCATTTTACATAAAAATAAACTGTAGCACAGGAATAAGAAATTTGCTACTACAGAAAGCTATGAAAGAACAGAGGCATGAAAGCAGCCTCACCAGCCTCCCAATAGTGCTGCCCACACTCCCACCCCTGTTCTTTTCCATCATCACACACTGTTATATATAAAGTTTCCCCAATGCTGGTTACTTAAAGACAGCCCCATCATTCACCAAACGAATAACGTTATAGAACAAGTCATAAGAAGCTTCCTAAACTGGCAAAGTCACCAAGTGGCTCAGTTTCAATTCTGAAGGTTTTCAATTCCATATGTTCTTAATAACTGCATTTCCACACCAGCTGATACTTGGTTGCTGCAATTCATTTGCAAACATGATTAAAAATTCAGTCAAGATTAATCTTTATTTTTCACTCAACTACCTTCAAACAAAATCACCTACAGCAATGTGTATGGTAATCAACCCATGCTAAAAAGCTTCAAAATGGGGGAAAAACACAAGTAAAATGTAAGGTTATTAAAACTGGAATTATTTCTTTTCTACAAAGTTTTGAGATAGTGCTCTTTAACTTTGGATATAGCAATTCCTCTGCATCTGCTCCACCTGATGTGAATAAATAATTGACAGTTATTTGACAGCCCTTTAGAAACAGCACATGAAATATATAAATAAGATGTTACAGGATAATAGCAAGCCTCCACACCACAGACATGAAAGAGAATTTGCTTGCAATCTGTATTGTAGAGGCTCAGCTGCATTTGAAATTACTTCAGAAAAACATTGGGACAGCCAAGTTCCCCCAAGGAAAGCAGATCCCTGGGGGATGGAAGCAGAGCCAGCAGCACACAGAGCAGTCGGTGCCTGGGGTGCAGCCTTCCCCCAGAGAGCCCCTGCAGCCACGGCTCACGGGGATGCACCGAGCCAGGAGAGAGGCCAGTGCTCTCTCAGGGACACGTGGAACTTCTCAGAGCAGGTATGAAAGGCCATGGCTTGCATTACAAACCAGTTTTGCACTGTTAGTTGCCTTATCCTACCAAAGTGGGACTGAACTCCTCTCCATACCCACCTCACAGACCACAAACACCTTCTTGGGGCCAACCACAGCCTGAAGAAAGCAAAGGGAAGGGTGGGGATGGTGTCCTCTGCTCCATGGTGGTGGTGGGTGGAAACTATCAGGAGCAGTGCTGTTGGATTGCATTTGTTTGTTCCTATGGATTAGGCACATACAGCAGTGAAGCATCTGTGTGGTGCAAACACTGATCACACAGGCACAGAAATCAGTCCATGGTACTTGATGCTGGGTGGTGGCTCTGGCCTGAGAAATGCTTTGAGGATCCCAGATGAAATAAAATACTTTGGAAGGATACTCACTGTTCTGATGATTGTATTTCTTTTTTTAGCATGGCATACCCAGATATATAGAAAAGGCAAAGGTGAAGATGCAGGGTTTCATTCTCTCCATGAGAGCTTCTGTGGGTTCAAGAAAGTTTATTTTCTTGATTCTTAAGGCCACTTCTAGTCCTGACCAAGATTCTAGTTGCTACCAATCAGTTCTGATTTACATCACCAGTCTTTGACCCTACAACAGTAGGGAAAAGCCCCTAAAAATATGCTTCCAATTGTGGGAGTGACAGGGAATCAAACCTTCCTGGAGCTTTTCTCTTTGGTTTCCAGGGCCGTGCAGGATGACTGAGGGGATAAGTGGCTCAGATAAAATAACAGTGACAATTAGAAGGCACAAGCACCTTCACTGCAGGCAGAATCAGAGGTGCTCTTCCTAAACAGAACAATACAATCAAGGACACTGCTCAGTAGCACAGTAAAAGAGTTGATTTGAAACTACAGAACAAAACACTTTCTTCCTAAAGCTTTCTGAAGAGTATCAGGGCTGCCATTTAAATACAACAAGAGTGTCTGCAGATCCTCAGTGGAGTGTGGAAAAACACAGCGATAAAGAACTTGCTGTTCAGAGCCTGGGATCCATTCTGCCAGCTCAGCAGAACATCAGAGCTTGGCCTTGACTGCAGCACAGCATGGTTGGCACCTGCTTCACTTGGCAGAAAAGATGGGAATGCCCCAAAGTTGGGGACCTTGCTACCTCTGCATTGATGTCACAGGGTCCTTCCCAGCAGCAGAACTGTTGTCCTGAATATCCATCATGAGACAAACCAAAAGCACACACATTCTGTTCCCTCTGAACCAGCTGCCAGGTGAGCTCTCCTGGCCAGATCCCATCCCCTCACATCTGTCCTGCCATATGAAAGTGACTTTTTGTTTAAAATCTCTCAGGATTATAATGAATTTAGATTTGACAATTCTGTACTTTTCTTCCCAGACTCAAACAGCGATGAACACGTAAAGTGCAGGGATATAACATGCCAAGTGACAGCTACTTCAGTAGTGTCTGTAACCCAGTAACACATGGAGGGCACTAAGCAGCACCCCACGATGACCTCTGCTAAGAAGGTGGACTGGGAAAATATGTTTCTTTTCTTTCAGATATGAACTGAACATAATGTTATTTCAGAAGTGATAAAGATCAGAGAGGTGTAGCATCAGGAAGATGAAATCTGACTCACTGACTTATTCAGGCTGGAATATCCTATTGATTCCCTCTTTCATCACAGACAGCCCATCTGTGTTCAATTGAGTTTGGGTCAAAGCATCTGCAAGTATTTCATTATTTAGACAAGTTAACCTACTTAAACAAAAACATGATCAGCTATCTTGGGATGATTTGAAATGACATAAATCCTCCCAACACTAAACAAACAATGACAAAAAGCAGATCCTGCTGGTAATAATTATGCAGCATCAAAAGTCTTTCAACAGCATCCACCACTAACTTATAAATTATTTGTTCCAGCATCTACTAATGTGTATAGGAACATATCATCAGGAATTGTTGCCTTGGGAGCTTGAAAACTATTCTATCTTCCAATCTGCAAACCTCAGAGGTTTGCAGCTGTGGAGCAGACCCTGGGATAATGAATTTCACTCTGCCACTGATGGCCCAGTTTTTATGTGTTGTCTCACACAGACACCTCAGAAGGAACCAGACACCCACTGTGACCTGCAGACCAAAGGTGGAAACCTGCCCGACTTACTGGCTTTGACTAAACTTGAGAAGGAAAGGAAATTTCTATTTCCAGGGAAAAAATTAATTTCCAGGTTTGCTCTGTAGATGTGTTCCAAAGAAAAACGCAGAAGTAATTTTTAACTTTTTTGAAGAGAAACGTGTCCTCAAAAAATGTTTCAGTTAAATCAAAATGTTTTATGTTAATTTTGACCTTTTTCTATTTAGAAAAAAAATATCCATTGAAAAGTCACTTCAAACCAAAAATTTATAATGCTGTTTTCCAATATAGCTACAACACTCCCTTTGATCTGGCCAACACATTTGAGTAATCACAACAAAACAAAATAAAAAATAAAATAAGTGTTCCATGAAACACCCCAATTCTGGAAAAAGGTAGAGTTTGGCAAATGCTAGAAAAAGACTTTTAATAAGCTCCATCTCTGATCTACTGAGTGAAAACTACCTTTTCACAGCCAACTGAGCCACCAACTGTAGAGAGGATGAATTTGTAGAAATATGAAAGCTCTCAAGAAGAACCAAAGCAGGACACATAGAAAATGTACATAAATCCTGCTTACAAATCCCATTGTGGAATCACAGAGCAAATAGACATTGACAAGGTACTGAGAGCTGGGGTTTTGTGGAGAAATGGATATTCAGATAGGAACCAATTAAGTTTGGCAGAGTTGAGATAAAAGTTTTGTCAGTACTGAACTTCAGAAATAAAAATGTGGAAAGTGATAATGGCTTACTTTAATGTAATAAAGAGCATAAGGTTCCTACTAATTGAGTTAGAAGAGCAATTAACCTTGTGGTGCAACAATACGTCAGAGCTGAAATATTTGTAAATTAGGTAATTAGGATGCTTTAGGTTTAATACATTCAAGTAAGCCTGTGTTTCCCAGGAGTCTTGCAAAGAGCATAATCTTGAGGAAATCATGGAGTTCACAGATATTATCTAAGTATGAGGCACGTGTTATGTTAGCCAGCAAAATAACACATAACCAATTAGTGCAGTTTACAAATGCACATGACAATCTGGATGTACAGACATTTTCTTGTCAAAGGTGTATCTTCTTTAATGCTACTTTTTTTTTCCAATATACACCGTTTCCTATAATCAAAGTAAGTTCTATTCAACAAAAGGAAAATCCAAGTACAGAAAAGCCATTTAACAAGCCCAGTTCTAGCTTGACCTCATACCTCATTCTCCCTGGGAAAAAAACAGCCAGGTAAAAACAAATCTAAATCTCCAAGAAACCATTCTTCTGCAAGCCAGCTGTGGTCCAGCAGCCACAGCTACCCCGGCATCCTCTCTGCCGTGCTGTACTTGTCCTTTGCGTGGTAAATAGGCAGAAACACTACGAAAAAATTCACTGATATTTTCTGATAGTTTGAGATGACTTTGCACAAGTTATGTGCCTCAGAATAGCTCAATGGATGCAAGAAAATTATTTAAAGGCCATAGATTTAAAGGCCACAGGGGAATGGTTTCATCTGAATACCAGTCTTGATATTTCACTTATATATAATCACTTAGTATTTGACTCTGATAGCTAAGGTGACTTTTTTTCCTCCCTTATCCAAATCAGTGAAAGGGTCCCTTGGGTATTTTTATATTCCCAGGTGCCTTTGTTAATTGGGTAATTCATGTGCTATTGTTCCTCCAGCACCACTGCTGGCACTCATGGTTATGCAAAAGCATTTAAACATTGCTGCAGGAACTGGCTCTGCAAGTTGCTGTGAACAACCCATGCAAAGCCATGGGAAGGAACAAACTTGAACACCCAGGACTTTGTGGAAATTAGTACAGAAGGATGAACAGGGCATAAGAGAATTCTTTTAAATTTGTGCAAAATAATTTGCAGTCCATGCCCAGCATTCTGACCTTGTGCTACTCAAGTTAATGGGTCTTTGGAAAAAAACTCATGAAAATTAATAACCCAGCACATTGTTCAGGCCATGAGCACTGGTCAATATATGCAGGATGTGGACATGAGCGAGTCTTGCTTATCATCATTGACTGGGAACAAGTCCTTCCAGTTTATAGCACATTCCCCTGGAGGTGTCATGCACATGAACCACCCCAACAGAGTCACCTGTGGCCCTGAGTGTGAGGGATGAAAGGGCTGCCAAGACCAAGGACCCAGGCAAGAGTAAACAGGAAGGGCAGCAGGGTAGGGATTTTAACAGAAAATACTGACTGCAGGGGACTTCTTCAGACACTAACATGGGTGTGATGGTGGCCTGCAGCAGGCAACCCTGCCTCATCCTTTGTTATATAAATATGAATCAGCAAGTGCTCCAGATTTGCTACCAACAGGCAGCCACTCTTGCCTGCTGTTTTGTTCAGTCTGTTCTGCCCGGTGGAAGTCAAGCATTTTTATAACATTGCTAAATTCTGAATCTTCTCGGCAGGTTTCAATAACACTGGCTAGCTCAAACAGCCCATTTGTAAATATTTCCACTCCTCTCGCCTAGTGAAGAACAGGAACTTAAATTATTTGTCCTCGTGTCCTTCCACCACTTAAGTTTGATCACCATCCTGGACTTGTGCTAAATGAGTGCAGCTTTGTTTCTTCCTTAGCTTTTCATTTCATTATTTAAACCCACTTCAATAGAAGCAGTTTCCCATCTGCTGAGGGAAAGGCCAAGCAAACAGTACATCCTCCCTAATAAGAAAATCCTCGTGGCAGCTTAGGGTAAGAATTCAGCCACAGATGCATCCATTGAGTAAACAGAAATTCAGGAGTATTTTTAGAGTTAGTAGAGACCAGGTATTTTAACTACATGAGGTGTTTGTGGCTTCTCTTTCTTTCTGGCAATCTGCCCACTGAGAAGCCCATCTGACAACCACCAGACACTTGTTACAGGTGTGCCAACCACCGCACTCCTTACCCACATCCAGATATTCCCCTGGGTCAGGAGCCTGGGAACCCCATGGAGCACCTCCCTAACCCTGTGACAAGCTCTGGTTTCTGCAGCAAAGCCCCACAGCTCTTCTTCCTACAGCACAGAGTGAGCACAAGCCCAGCAGGGCTGTTGGATTCCAACCACACCAGACCAGAGGGAGCCACATGGAGCCACCACCTCCGCATCTGCTCCGGCACCAGGGTGAGATTTTTCCGGCACAGATGCTGCTGAATGAACCTGCACGCAGCCTCCAGCACGGGGAACGCTGGGGGAGCACACCCCACTGGGACTGCAGAAGTCAGGTTAAACTCATGGGTTGCTGCTGAGGGGGAAATGCTCAGCCCTGCTGGGCTGGAGCCGGCTCCCTGCAGGCACTGGGCAATGTTCCTGCGCCACGCTCAGCAGCATGTCCTTCATCATCTTATCCCTTTCCAGATTTTCTTCAGCAGGCCCCAGATAGCAGATCTGAATGTAAAAACTATCAGATCATTGCTTTCCTGACAAATGGAACAGCAGATAACTTTCTAAATATAGAAGAGGCATTGGTGTAGTACAGACCAGCTTGCTACCTATGTCTTAAAAAATTTCCATGGTGCAGAGATGATGTGAAAGTGAAATTATGACCAGTATTATGCTGGATTTGTTGGTCCAATTATCTCTGTATGGTCAACCAAGTGTACTGACTCAAAAGTTTATCTCCCCATCAACCACCACCCAGAAGATCCTGGGCCTTTTGAATCCTGGGCCTAAACTTCCATGAGATTAGGTGACTGATTTTCCAGCTTTTGAACTGGCAGTGCTCCTGAGGCATGACAAGAGAAGAGTAAAATAGGTTTAGTTTAAAGAAGTTTCTGAGAAAGAATGGATAAAAAAAGGAAATGTCACTGCCATGAGCTGGCAGAGTACATTTAACATGGCACCTAATCCCAGGGGTCAGGTAAATTTGCTGTCCTACCAGAAAACCCATTAGCACAAAGGAGACATCCCCTCAATCTGTCCACAGAGAGGGTTAATGAGGTTCCTTAATTAGGTACAATGGAGGGGGGATTTCGGAATTTCATGTTTTAGCTCTGCAGTCAAACATGACCTTAACACCCTCAGGGCATTGTCTTTAACAAGACACAGCGATGTGAATAAATCCACAAGCACAGAATCTAACAGGGAGAAACCAGACCCAGCCGGTTTGGAAACCACCACCACCGAGACCATTTACAATCTGCATCCCGGGTTTTGCCAGACTTAATCTTCTCCACATCACTGTCAGCACTGAATTTCACTTATTGGGCTGCCTGTTCCGCAGCCTGGCACTGGCTCTGCGTCCAGGTGCCAGCGGGAAACTGCTGGATGCGGAAAACTTCCCACTGGAGGGAGTTTGATGGCTGAGAGAGAGAAGCCATCCCACTCTCCTGGCCAGAGGGCCCACGCTGCAGCTGAACTGAACAGAAATATGTGGATACTTTGGTACTCACTGGAATCAAGGCAAAGCTCTTTGTACCACAGGATCCACAACCTTCTGCGGCATAAAGGTACAAGAGCTGCCTGTCATAGATCTGTTTAATCTTTCTGTGTTTCACCTCTCATTAGGAATAAGAAAATTCCTATTCACATATGTAAGAACACTGGCTTGAAAGAGCATTTTCAACAGTTCAGAGTCCATTCTCTTCTGTCCTAAACTCACTGGAGTTTCTGTCTTTGACCTAGATCCTACACTGATGTTTCTCAACTCATCTTCAAAAGAAATGAGATCTAAGAGCGGTCAAGCACCTCTGAAAATTAGGGTGAATTCTTAACTGCTGCCTTGACCAGGGCTCAAGCTTCATCCTGCTTCTGACAGAGGTAGATGGAAGCATTTTCTTTTATAATATGAAGGTAAAAGGGCTTTCTTTTGACAAAATTATGCAATAATGGAAGGGTAGAGTATGATGTAGAAAAAAAATATTACTTTAGAGCAGTTTTCGGAAGCTGATTCAAAGCCTTTATTCCTCAGATGAGGCTAAGGGCCTCTAAGCAAGAAAGTGTTGCTATGAGGTGTTGAGCAACCAGGTCTTAGTCCTACCATGTTCTTCCCAGTGAAGGTCGGGAAGAATCTCAAACATGTAAACCCTGAAAAACTAAAACCAGCCACAAATGTCCTCCCAGGCAAAGCCTGTTCCTACATGAAACACGACTGCACTGAAGTAAAGGCAGCTATAGCTGCAGCAGCTCTAAAGACCAAATGCTATTTTTCTCACACTTTCCTTCAGCAGATGGACAGCTAAATGAGGCAAGTACTCCTAGATAATCCCCAGCAAGGGACTGCATTGCTGGGTTATGAACATGCCTTCAAATGAAAGCTGTGCCATTTCTCAGTCCCCTCTAGCTGGTGAGTCTGTAGATCTGAGAGTGCCTGTGGAAGCTGAAGTCAGTTCTGCCCTTCCTCAGGAGTGGACATGTCTGGTACTGTGGCAGGTTGTCAGAAGAGGGGTTGGTTTTAGGAACACAAAGACAATTCTGTGCAACACTTGCATCAGTTTTATGCTACAGTCTGATGCCATTAGAAGAAATACAACAAATCCAGGGACCTTGATGTGAACACTTTCAGATGCCAAGGGAAGTTGCCCTCTGCAGTGTGGTGTCCTGCAGTGAGATGCTGCTTCATGACAGAATGGGTACCAAGCTCACACAGGGAAGCCATAGTTCCAAAGAGACCTCCAGAACATGACACAGGGTTTTAGACCCTTTAAAATCATGGTGCAGGCTGAAATCCATGCACTGTCCAGCCCTGTTCCACCTTCACCACCACTCCCTGGTCAAAAGCATTCCTCTGGTGAGTATTCCATGTCACTCTTCTAAACATTTCCACAACACGTCCTTTCCTTCCATACCTGTCACAAGGATTTGGGATGGAGAAGAATATTATTTTACTGACTCAGTCTAAACTGCCATATGGATAGAAGAGGTTTTGCTACAACTTCTGGGTGTTTGGCAGCTCTGCCTCCTCACTGTACAGTCCTATCCTTGAGCTCATGCTGCAGCAGTAATCCTGAGAAGGTAAAAAGGGGTTAAAATAACTAATAACTCTCTCCTCTGTTAGCATAAAGATGCACATCAAAGCACGTGTTGTTCTGCATATTAATCACCTAAAGAGCCTTTCTTTAAAAAGTAACTAATGAGAAGAGTCTCGACATTTTTTACTTAGCTCACATGAGAAAATGAACGAAAAGGGCAAACTAAATGAAGCTTTTCTGTCCTCTGACATCAATGCAAGAGGAGCAATACTAAGGAAGCTGATGCATTTCCAAGGTGGAGAGACAGGAAAAAATCAGAATTTTAGGGAAGCTTAACAGCACTAATCAAAGAGGTGGCCTGGGGAATCACATAGAGATGTTCACCTCCTCCAGACTTGCATCTGTTGGTACAGGGCAATGTTTCGTAGAGAGAGGGTGAAACACATGCCAAAGTTATAAAATAGCACCTTTTCCCATTGATCATCCTGGCAACATATTCCAAAGCAGTCTAACTACAATTGTACAATTAGCTGTGCATCAACAAAACACAGATTTCCAGTGGCCTGAGTTTATTGCAAATAACTGAAATCTTAGCTGGCCTGTGGAGTCTTTCATTAGACAACTCAAATTCTAGAGAAGAGTTTGCTTAATTTCCTTTGACTGCAAGTTGAATTGGCTTCTGCCTCATTTTCCATTATCCACTGAACAAAAAATTGAAAGCTTGATAGTAATGTCATATTAACAAGCATGTATTAGCTGTGGCATGAAATGCTTTTTCATTCTCCTTGTTAATGGAGGAAAAAACCCCCAGAGTTTCACCTAAAATGCAACATCTAATAATTCTGAGCAACCATGTTCTACAATTAGAGTTGGAAAATAATAGCTACAAATGATAATTGTACTATACCTATTGTCAATGACAGCATCAATTTTCTTTGGTTAAAATGAGAGGAAATAATGAATAGCTTTCCCTCTATATGTATATATTCCTTTATGTACACCCACTATTTCCTTAATTGAAGTTTAGTGCAACTTTTGGTACAATAGAGAGGACAGAAGGTTTGGATGTTTCCTATCTGAGGTTCAAACATTTCCTCCTGTTTCAAAATATCACATCCCACATGTACTTTCAGTTGTTTCAAGTTTTAAAACATAATAGATTTGCATTTTGGAAAAGGGTCGAATATATTCACAAAAATATGTTTTTGCAGGGTGGAAATGCTTCCCATGGTGACTTCAGAAGTTTCCTCTGGTATAAAATCTGTAAATACATTGCACAGAAAATAGATTGCAAAACATACGTGACAGTGTCAGGGAGATCCTCACACTGGATCCTCCTACATTCTTCACAAAAAAAATCTTATGTGAGACCTTGGCTAAATTATTGTATCTTACAATGAAAATTCTCACCTGGGTCATTAGCCCAGCCTGCAAACACCAAAAGACCACCCTGGATGTGAGGGGAAGCACAGCCAAGTATTTGCAGCTCTCTTAATATAGTTTTATACAGCAGGAGAAGTGTGCACAGGCAATGCCCCTTTAATAATTCAAATAAGACCCAACATAAGGAAAATATTGCTGTCACATCCTACTGGAAGGTGAAGCATACAGAAAAGTTGTAAGAGAGAAGAACAGGAAAAAAGGGGTTATATTAACTTATGCTCTGTTAACATCATGACCAACCTCGTGGAAAAAAAGCAAAACCCAAGAGGTGTGTGATATAAACTTGATTTGTAAACAAACCCCATATGAACCTAGGTCTACCTATTCTTTGCTCCCATTTGGGTTAGCATTTCAAACTTCACATTTCTTCCCACCAGCGAACAGAGGAGGGAATGCAAAGTCAGCCTGACCACCAAACTGCCGGCGTGGGAATAAAGATAAGTTTGGGTTCTTTAGCACTTTGCAGTGCTTAAATGATGATAAATGTTATGCCATAATACAGCATCTAGTTGAATGCAATTGCTTTGACTAAGTCTAGAAAGAAATTAATTTCCTGCAAATCAAATTATTCTGAGGACTTGAGGGTAGTATTTTTAACTATTGTTGAATCCAAATGGTTAAACACTGTAGTGCCTCTATCAGTCTGGAGTGAGAGTACAACAACATTTAGCACATGAATGACTCAGCCCTGTGACTGCTTTATTAATAGCTTTCACCAAGGCAGCAGGAATTACCAGGCATCTGGAACACGCAGCATTTATTTCAGAAACTACTACAGTCACATACATGGAAAAACAAGTTTCTGCACAACTCATCCCAACGGATTTGCAGGATACAAGACTTTTAGTAACCAACTAAACAGTGTTTCAGGACCTGGTCACAAAGAGAAGAATTTTTCTGGTTGGCTGCAGGTTCAGAAAATTTCATAGATAAATTTCCTATCAGGCCTATTAGTTAAAACCTCCTGCTAAAAAAAAAAAAAAAACCTCCTGCTAAAAACCTCCTGCTAACCTGTTAAAACAGGTACCTGCTCCCTGTTCCTGTGAATACATTCTCTCATCTCAGTATGGGACCAGAGTTCAGTGGCAGTCAGGTTTCTGTAATAAAGCAAGAGACTGTCAGCAACAAGCCTGAAGTAGTCTGTTCTCCTAATCTTGCCAGGAAGTTAGAAATATCACTGTCTTCTAATCTCATTTATTAATGATTTGTATATACTGTTTGAGTGGCCAACTATTAACCTGTAGATACTTCCTTTGATCAACAATCAGAGTCTCGGTATTCCGAATCAAAAAAGGAAAAATGTTTTCCAAAGCCTTCATAAATAACAAGGAAAAAAAAAATCCCAAAAGAAAACCCAAACACAAGCTACCACCACCTTCTTGAGAAAAAGTCACACAAAAATCTAAATGAGTCAGCAATTTATGTGGGCAATCTAATCCCTTATAAGTCTCCTTTTTATATGTTCTGTATATGCACATACATAGGGTATATACAAATTAGTCTTCTCACAGAGACTATTAGCAGATTTCTAGAAAATAAAAGTATCCAAAGGTCTGACACAAAAATGAATTCTTAGTAGTTTCCAAAAGTCACGTCATCTAATGAGAGAAAATCCCCCAACCCAACTTTGAAATGAGATGGCATCCACAAAGCTGTCCCAAAACATCAATAATGTGATAAAACACAACCAGAATATGAACAATGATTCCCTCTGCTCCTCTAAATGAATATCTGATAGCCTTGAGGCGTTTTCTAGTACAGTTCATCAATTCTTATCATATTTAATTCTGTTACTCTCAAGAGAGCTGCAGGGAGAAGTGGTGATAGCTCAGCAGATAATTCCCCAAAGTAAGAAACCAACATCTCTCTCAATCACAGGGCACATTAATGCTCCATGTTTAGGGAGAATATCCCAAAGCTTTGGGCTAAGGCATTGTTCAGATGAATACACAGAAGGGGTGCAAAGATCTCAGGGTTTGTTCTGAATTTTGGATCACGAGGATCTTGTGGTATGGAGTAACAAGTTATTTCTGCTCCTATTCTGCCAAGAGCCTGCAAGCAGCTGACATATTCACAGCATATTGGAGGGCATGTCTGAGGTGATGTCAGATGAATTCCTAGAAGATGATGACATGGACACCTCCGGAAGAATGAAAGCACAGCAGGGAGACATCCACAGGAGAAATAACATTGCTGTCCTCATTCCCAGATACGACCTGCCATAACATTTGCCCGTCAAGGAAAGATCCAAAATGATATCTAGATTTAAAAATATATGTTATTTTAAATTAGATCAGAAGGATCTAATGTTGATCCATATAGTGGGAAAAATACCCTGATACAACACAGATACAGATCAGAAGGAACAAAAAATACCCTAAATCTTCAGGGGGTTTTTTTTGTAAACCAGATCAGCCTAAGCTTTTGTTCAGTTCTGACCAACTTGGCTTAACTTGGCCTTTGCTTCATCTCTAAGGAACCTGTCTGCTTCCTCCTCATCTTGCAGGGTGTCATGGTGGAGTCTGGTACAAGCACCAAGCAAAAGTGAATTCAAACAGGAAGCTGCAATAAATGAAAAGCTCCTCACAGCGATGGCTGAGCAGAGAAGCCACCAGAACTTACATGGAAATCAAGAGGATCATAAAGTGCAATGAATTCCAGCAGGGTCAAAAAGCATTAGCAAACTTCAGAGGATCTTCTGTGTTTCCAGCTGCCAGCATTCCCTCCTTCATCCCTGCTCTTTGATGTGCCCATCACCCTCGGACCCGCTGCTCCTAGCTCTGAACCTGTTTGAAGTTTGCCTTTCACAAATACTAACATGGCAAAGGTGAATAATAGGGCTGTTGCATTGGCTGATTCACTCTACAAATGGACTTTGAAAAACATTTATAGCTACTCTGTAGCCCCTAGCACCTCCTTCTTCTTCAATAACTCTCTGACATATAACTCTCTTTTAATTAAGGTCTCAGCCTTTGCTTCTTGCTTTCATCATGTCTCAGGCTGGTACTTAAAACTAAATCCTGCTCTTGTCCTACAAAGATCCACAGGCCCTAAAGGAAAGTCTGTAATGATGAACAAAAAGTACTTAATACTGTATTTTCAATTAGTTTAAAACTCAGAAAAAAAACTTTCCAAAAGCAACAGTTAACAGTCTGTTGCCTAAATCAATCTTTTACACAGACATGAACTCAGAGCAGGACTGGTCCCTGAACTGGAAGAAGCATATTCCTTACAGATGACAGTTCTGCTGACTGTTACCCTTGCAGGATCAAGCACTGCAATTCTAAGAATATAAATATTTAGACTATTGGAAGAGCCTTAAGGTAGCCTGAATGCCTGCATTCATTTGTGATGGTACAGGTCCTTTCCCAAGGGAATTCCTCTCCACCGCTGCAGTCCCAAGGCTGGAACCCAAGGTTCACTCACTGGGCCAATGCTCAAACAGCCGCACTTTGTGAGCACGACAAACACAAACACAAACACACCCCGAGGTCGGGTCCCTGTGGGAGGTTCCTGCAGCCAACCACGAGCACAGAATTCCCCACCTCTGATCTGCAGGAAGTTCATCAAACCTGAAACAATTCAAAACCAGCCTCTCCTGCCAGGGAGGATTTGCTGACAAACAAGTTTCCTCAGAAAGTTTCTGCACTAATCCTGCGATAAGCAAGTCAAAATCCCAAATCCCACCCACTTTCTATCCAAGCATTTGCAAACATTCCCATTCCTGTTTAAAAGAGCCATCCCTTAACTGCTGCAAGTTTCAGACATGAAGGTAAGAAGGGCATGTTGCCACAGAGCTGTCTGATAGTTCTCACAGATGCTGCTTGCTCCTCACCAACTAATTGGCATAATGAGAGTGAGCCGGCCTGGTGTTCTGTGGTCCACGTCAAGATTACACTGCATGTGGGCTCTTTTCCTTGGGATCTGCTTGTCTGCTGACCGACAGCCAAAAGAAGCGTACTAAGGCTTTTTAAATTCCAAAAGTTGTGTAACAAGCTCTGGAGATTTCAGAAAGCTAACCACTTTTTTATTAAATAGTTTTTATTGCAGACTAACATGTAGTGAAAGACTGTTTTCTCCCAGATGTGTATTTCCCTTTGTTCTGTTGAGAACTTGCCAAGGGAGAAAGTGATGCATACCTTGTGAAAATAGCAAAATAAAGTCATTAGAGATTGGAAGGCTATCTTTGAATATTCAAATTTCTACTGTTCATAAGTACTCCTCTCCAATGTTGTTGGCTGACGTGTGGACAGGAACAGGGCTCAACTGGATACCTGAACACTGGGAAACAACTGCACTGCAGTGAGACTTGATTAAAATATATAGCAGTGGAATGCCCTTCAGGTGCAGGTGAAAGGAGATCAGAAGTCAGCACAGACTGAGAAAAGTATTCAGAAAATACAAACTAATCAGCAGGTTGCTGATGGGGCCATAAAACCACCCTCATCGTGGCCCCTGGAAAGAGAGGGGGGAAGCAAAGACAGTGACCTTGTAAAATGGGTGAGGTTTAAAGCAACACCAACTGTCTAATAGAGTTGTCTTTGGTGATGTATTAGCTTCAGGCTGTGTTTGGACATAATTGAGATTCATGGAGCAAGAGGGGAGGGCTCCATTCTACTGGAGGGATTTGATTTTCAGGGAGAGAATAACATGAGGGAATCGCTCACTTGGGCAGGTGTAACCAACCCGCCAGGCCCCAGCAGGCAAGGGAGGGCTGGGGATTAATTGAGCCCATTAAACTTCATCTCTGAACCCAGACCACTCAAACCTCAAGAAAGTCTTATTAAGCCCTGGATTTTCTTACGGGCAAGCAGTGAGCTTGCACTAAAAACTTTCAGTTCAACTTTGGGCCTCAAAAACTGAGCACAGCACTTCAGCTTTTCACTGATGCTCAGGTTGGAGAGCAATCATTTGAAGCCTGCTATGACTGCAGAAAGGAGCAGGCAGACCACCATTGCTCCTTCCCACCTCCCAGTCCTCATATAAACCTCAGCAGCTGGAAATCCAACTCATTCTCCCTTTACCCAGAAAACTTGGCAGCTGGGGATGGTGGTGAACTCTCTCGTTCTACAAACATCATTGCTACCAAAAAAGTGAGATGTACATGAACTTAATGGATGAATAGTCTCAATAATCATGATAATACATTTTCTTTGATGCCTGGGTAACTGACCCAGTCCTTACTGTATTTTAATTTTTAATGTGCTAGCCATATCAAAATCCTAAACAGAGTCCTGTAAATCTATTTAGAAGCATAATGAAACAAAATTCAAGTAGGATTGAATAGAGAATGCATTGATTTTCTATGTCAGAAATTAAGCAATTTAGTATTTCTTTTACTCCAGGTGCTACTGTTCTGTGCCAGCACTAATTAAATTCTAATGTTTTCTGAGCACAGAAATTATGCTGCCTCATAGTAAAGTAACTATATCAAATTGAGGGCAGAGACGTGAATGGCCGATCAGCTGTGTTTACATAACCCAGCACTCCTTGTCATTGCACAAGTAAATTTTTCATTAGAATTTACTTTTCTTGATGTTTTTAAAAATAAGCTGCTACACGGAGGGGATAGGAGTAGGAGTTAAGTATTTTGTAAGGCTAGGTGATAGAATTAGGGACTGCAGAAAAAGAAACTGGAAATTGTTTGGAGGTTTAAAATTAAATTAAAAACTAATTCATAGTACAGAAAAAGTTGAGCTGTACTTTTCCTTTGCACGTGCAACTGGTTGCATACAGTCCTGCAAAACTGAAGCAGTTTCTCCTCTTCTCCAAGAGTGATAAAGTCATTCTAAAGCTCTTTTTGACTGTGCTGCCACTGGCAAGGGCTGCTGTGCTGTTAACACACCCAACAGCAACAGAAGCTGCACAGGATTCTGTATTGCAAAGTGGAAATCAAAAGTGTTGAGGGTAAAGAGCCAATTTCCTTGAATTCCTCAATTTGAAGAACATCTGCACTTTCTAGAATCTCCCAATTGATGTGCTTTAAATTAAAAAAATCAGCATGAAGAGTTACTTGCAGAGAAGCAAGCATTGAGTTTAAACATAATTATTTCAACTGAATAACTATTCTTTACTTCATTTAATAAAAATATAAATCCAGAGAGGAAAGGATTAGGATTTGTATTCATTACTTCTCTTCTTGATTGAGGGTAAGAAAAATAATGAAATGTGAGAATTTTCCACATGACAAAAAAAAAAATTCCCTCTTGGGCTTTATAAATAGCCTCCACTACCTCCCTTAAGGTGTGATCAAAAGGATTAGATCACTTTCAATTAGTTATGACTTGGTCTGTGGGTAAGAAACCTTCCTGTCTTAGCTTAGGTAAAGTCCTCGGTGAGTGGAACCCTTGTGGCCCCTCTTTGTCTTTCATTTGATTCCAAAAGACCAAAGTGACACAGGAAGGAGACAAGGAGGTAAATCCCTCTTTTGGGAAAATCCTCTTGCTCATGCTGGTGTCCCCCTGGAGGTCAGATACAGGTAACATACTGAAATACCAGCAAAATCCTGGGCCAGCGTGTGTACTATACCTGTGCCACTGTGATTTTGTACAAAATTTAGAAAACATCCATGAAGATGGAATTTTCATCCCCTTCTCACTGGCTGAGCCAGCTTTGCTCCTGCTCCAACACAGATGGTGTGGCTTTATAACTTCTGACGAGATCCTAAACTGCCCTACAATGGATCCAGTGCAACGCCCAGCCAAGAAGCACCACAAGGTGAGCAGACCTAGGCAAGGGGATAGAAGAGATTCTGACTCTTCAAAATCCTTCAAAAGCAGTTTTTCAGCTCTTGCTTGCAGTGGGAAATAGGACTTAGGTAATGAACTCAAACCAACATCCCTCATTTCAAAGGCCAAGTCTGTTTTAACAACTTATTTTAGGTATCATGAGCCTGTGCCTCAGTTTACCTATTTGCAAAACTGGAAGAATATTTCTTAGGGCTCTGCCAACTCTTAAAATTAATATACTGCTTGAGCTATATGTTCCTTGACCAAAATTAGCTGTAGATGTTCATGGCAGCAGCTCATTAGGAAATCTGGTTGAGATTGATGTGGAGTCAAGCTTTGGGCTGGTGTGCAAAGGAACACTGGTGTCACATCATGGGGCTGATCAGCCAGATGGGCTCTGTCAGCAGCAATGTGTCTTGGCTGTCACACAGCCTGAACTACACAACACACAGACACACATGTGAACACTCAGAAAAATTAATATGGATATTAGACTTCACCATTCATTATCCTGTCATCATTTTAAAGCCCAATTCTGAGGTGAGAGGACATCTCAGATTTTTAATTACCGCTTGCCCCAGCTACTGCAATCACAGACCCATAAAGGAATCCCAGCACAAATTGGTTTTGGCTAATAAGTATCAGTCAGGGATAAATAATGGACAAGAGCTCTTTCACCTTTTTATTAATCTATGATATTTGTTGGAAAAGTCTTGATGAAGGGAGCCCTGCCCTCACAAGCAATGAGGTGCAAAGGAATGCAGCAGGTTCTTTGGATCTGCTGGGATTAAGGCTTCTAGCAGTGACTGATGGGGTATCCTGTGCAAGCAGGAAATGAGATACAGAACACGCCCCACTGCCAATGTGTGCAGGATTCATAAACATTGGTTTATTTTAGGTTTTGCAGGGCTCAAATGGAAACAGGCATTATTTCAGTGTTGGTGTGGGGGGAAGAGGAGCATGGCTGTGACTCCAGCACGTGGCACTGGACTGGGGCACTCAGTTTGCTCTGGCACATTTGTGTGCATGAGATCAAACTTCAGCCACGTCATATTAAGAACATTTTACTGGAAAAATGAGTTATTTGCTTGGCTGGTGTCAATCTGAGCAAATGGATGATCCATCTCCTGACCAAGAGGGAAATACAGACGTGGTGATATTTATGTGAGCAGTAGACAGGCTGCAGGTCAGAGCTCTGCAACAAAGGGATGGTGAGGCCCTGGCACAGGGTGCCCATAGCAGCTGTGGCTGCCCCATTCCTGGAAGAGTCCAAGGCCAGGCTGGACAAGACTTGGAGCAACCTGGTCTGGTAAAACCTGGCAATAGGATGGGACAGGGTAGAGCCTGAGCTATGAACTAGGGCTGAAAGATTTATGAGTGGGTTTATCAGAAGAGCAAAAAGAATTGAAGACAATAGTAATTAAAGAAATAGTAAATCAGTACGTGGTTTTGTGTAGGGGTCACACAATATAGTTTATGGAAATGGTTCTTATTTTCCTTTAATCCTTAAAACCTTCAGAAGATACTATTCCCACTGCTCATATTTCCTTATGACACCTGTATGTCCCCCACATCCTACAAAGAAGGACAAACTTTTCTTTTTACCTTCTAAGTTATTACCTTCCCTCAACACTCATCAAGTTAAGTAAACAATCTCCTAAGGTGCTAAAGTTACTGAGCGTTAATCTTTTTGGAATCCTTCAGCTCTTCTTTTTACTTTCTGGTTTTCTTCACTTCTTAAAAAAGAGAATCCTTCACAGTTCTCTGTCTCGTTGAGGATAGAATTATGCCTCTGGTCCAGAGGTGGTCACAGCTCATGGCATTTTCTGACTTGCAGTAGCAGATTTTGGTCCTCTAAGCAGCACTTTCTCCTCCTAGGAACAACCTTGAAATTTTTAAACTTCAGAATTAGAATTCTGAACTTGCTCTAGAGCGCCTCAAAAAAGCTGTATGTGAAATAGCTGTTTCTTGTCAGGCTCCTAAAATCCCTAGTGGTTAAACATAATTTTTTAAAGGCTTTATTTGCTATCAAGCACCTGAATCCTGTATATTTTACAAGTTAATGAGCTAGTTTTTGAGGAGAAAATGTAGCTGTTAGGAATATTAACTGAAGTTATACTTACTGCCGGAGCGCGTGTAGGGTGTGTGTGTAAAAATCCTGCTTTAATGTCTAATCTTGGAGCAAGTCCCAGAAGAGATTGATTCAATTTCCATTCATTATGGGAGCAAAACTTAAAATTACTCTGATGTATAGACACTCACTATTGCCAGCATCTCTGAGGCAGCAGAGAGCAGTGATGTGTGGCGGGGCCTGCAATGGCTGGTAAAGAAACTTGAAATTATGGTGCAGGGGGTGGTAATGGCAGAGCTCAGGGGTTGGGTTTGTGTTGCAATGTGGGCTCTGTGACTGGCAGCTTTCATTAACAGGTCCCCAAGCCACAAATTGGAAATCTCCAACTGCTCATCCCTTTCTTATGAAAGGGTTCTTAGGAGAAGCTCTAAATTGTAATTCCTGGTTTGCGTTGCCTTGGGAACTAAAGCACAAGTTTTGAATAAAATGCATTGTAACTTAAAATATATATTTATTTTATACAATATTCAAGGAAATCTAGAACATTTATACATCATTTGGTTTCCTACTTGCCTTGAAGGTCCTCATCTATCCCTGGCCTACGTGCTGTTGAAGCAAGTCCTATAAACAAAAAGAACTACAATGACTGTGAAATAAGCTCATCTTTCTGTTAGTCAGGGACTAACACTGATCTTCAGCCACAGAGAGACAAAAAACAAACCTCTTGGAAATGTTTTATGAAATTTATCTTGCTGTATTGTGGAATTACGATTGTATGTGGCAATGACTGTGAAACAGCCACGGAAATACATCTAAGGCTGAGGAAACCCCTTGTCCTCCCTGAGCAACAGGTTCGGATTTCTATTGTGCTCCCACACAATAGAACGTGTGCCATGGGAAGAGGTAAAACCAGAATACTCAGAAACACCAGAGAAACACAGCTAATTAATAACATGGCTAAATCAAATCCCAGACAGAGTAGCTTCTTGTGATTTGTTTCACTAGCCTGAGCTTCCTTAGAGATTCGGAAGGGAAGAGGTGAGGATGTACAGGCTTGAATTTGTTTCATTCCTAACAAGATCAGCTCTAGAAAGGATGGTTCAGGTGGAGTCAGGAACCCATTCTAAGCCCTGCTTTGTACAACACAACTTTGAGTGTGGAGGCTCTACCTTCCAAGATGAGTCCAGAAGATGAACTCATTGTCACACTAGTGCAGAAATAACTCAATAATTTAGAAGAAAATTCTCCAATATATTCCATATCCATCAGGTATGACCAAAATAATTTTCCTGGTTTTAATAGAGTATTAAAGCTAAATAATTATTCTACATGGTGCTGAACCTATAGGTGATATAATTAAATATATATCATATCAAATATGCATAATTGAAAATACAGTTTAACAGCACAATTAAAAACAATGTCATCTCTGTTTATGCACCAGACTAGCAGGGAGTTGGCTCCCTTGGGAAAGGACCAAAGTCAAGGCACACTAATTATGTGCACGTGTGTTTAGAAGTTTAGTGGTGTTGGCATTTAATGAAGGATACGGGTGCCTGAATCCAATTTACTTCTCAGCATAATTTTGCACTTTGCCTGTTTCACAGATACTTCTGTGCCACAGTCTTGATGAGACTTTTTGCTAAAGATTCTGCATTTCTAACTAATGTTACTGTAATTTTTGTAGGTAAGGGCTGGAACATCATTGCATGACTGAAAGGAGCCCCAGCCCATTCCCTTCCTCTGACTGTGCTGTCAAAATGCAAAGTACTTTAAGGGGAAGCATCATTGCAGTCATGTGTGATTTACAAGAGTGTCAGGACACATTACAGCTGAGATTTACTTCCATGCTAATTTATTTTGAGTGATAAAATACTTGTCCTGTCTATTAGTGCCACGCAGATTTGATTGTCTCTATTGCTGGGCCAAAGAAAGGCTCTGCAGGAAGGCAGGAGGTGACTGTGCTGCAGGAGCCCAGGGGAGGTTTCAGAGGCTCTGGGGCTGCACAAAACTCAGTTAAGTTGCCTTTTATAAAGGGTTACTGAGTAATTTTTGAAGTCCAACTGTGACCCATTAATTTTTCCTTTCATAACTCAAGCTCTAAGTACAAGTGTGACAAAAACCTCACCACTTTCTTTCTCTGATTAGATACTTTTAATTCAGCAGCTGTTAAAATGATTATAAAATTCTTAGATTTTATGTAAAATTAGGAAAATGGAGCCTTGCTGACTAATTTTAATTTACAGGAATGCATCTGTTGCATTGATCAGATAACTTGAAACTCATTGGAACATAAACTGAAAAGGGAAACATGCTTAATGAAAAATCTACCTTCAATCCAAACTTTGTTTAATCCAAAAATTCATCTACTAAATTAAGTTTTAAATGCCTAAAACCACTCAGAATACTGAAACTTTGTTCTGCTTCTTTATAAAACCATTTTGCAGAGAACACAGATATTTCGCACACAATATTCCCAAATGGCAGTCACAAACTTTGGGTTAAAATGCCCAAACCCAGGATTTAATCATCCTTAAGCCTGCAGTATGTATATTCCATCTTCAAATTGAACTTCTACAGTGTGTTATACCTGTCTTCAACCTCTCCTCCTGACTCTCTCTAAACCCTCACAAAGGAAATACACATCTGCTGTAAAACCTTAGAAATTGATACAAACACAAATTACAGAATGTGTCCATACCAGAACACACAGTAAGGGCTGCAAAAGTATCTCCAAATAAGAAACATCCTAACTCATTAAATCATGAAAATGGACATGAATGTTTGAGTCTGAAAGGTTTATTACTCTAAACGCTATTGATGAGTAGTAAAACACTGCATTTCTTGATTTACAATCAAGTAAATCAGCTCCTAACCCACAACACAGCAGCACAAGAGCCTGGCAGATGTGACAGCCCTCTGGGATATCTGCACAAGGGACAAGGTTGGCCACTGGCAGTTCAGTTTTCCTGTGAGCATTTTTCCCAATTCCCAGGACCTTTCTCATTGACAGAAATCTTTGGTTAAACACCAGTTGGTGTTTCTACCACATTAACTGTTCTCACAGCTTTGGGGAGTTTTTCAACCCTTCTCCCAAGTTAGTCGTTCACATTCCACACACTCCCTTTAGTTTTAAGTGGTCTAATCAGACAAGGGGGATATTCCTGCTCCGGGGTGTGTCTGCTTTGATGCAGATACCTTGAGGACATCTAGGGTCAGTTCTTTAACAAATCTGTCTCATTTTTTCAGCTCTCTACTCACACTGCATGTCAAAAATTAATTTTTGAGGGGGTAAGGAAGAGCAGTTTGTGCTCCCTATGCAGTTCTAACAATATATTGGCAATTTAGACAACCAGTTAGATTTCTGGAGTTACTCACAGGATTTTTCCTGAATGCCATGATTGTTCTAGTACCTAAGAAGAAATGTTATCAATCCTCCTGTTGAGAAGAGTGTAAGGGAAGACATGAGATCCAATGAAATAAAGGAGAGAGAATCTGAGAATCTCTTAATTGCAACAGCATTAGGTTGAATCCCAAGCAAAGATAAAGGATTAAGAATTTAATGCCACAAGGTCCTTTCCCCTGTATCTTATTTACTTCTGCCCCAATGAAGCAGTTTGTATCAGTAGGGTATGGTACATCCTCAGATCCCACCTGGAAAAGTGATTTTAAAGAAAATTTTCCCAATTCCAGTTTGCAGGAGCACAAAGTTTGTTTGCAGATTTACTCATACTATGATTACAAAAATAGAAATGTGTTGCCTGTAAAGCAAGGCTAAACAAGCAGTATCAGGATGGCAGTGGACAACTGAATTCAGTGTTTATTATTGGCTATCACATGCACTGTTCATAAGGAGATTATTCCCAATTTTTCAATCAAACATAACATTATATCTCCAGTTAAGGGAGAGTCTTGCTGAGGTACTGACTTTTGTAGTGATGATGTAATGGTGTTATTTGAGCAAGGTTTGATGGGATTCCTCTTCTTGTGCTGAAAAGATCTGGGTTTAATATCCATGAGCTTATTACATTGTTGGCAGGCTAGAGATTTGGAGGCCAAAGTTAGCCTAAATCAGAGCCAGGGACTTACCAAACCACTTTGTGCCCAGTGCAAAACTCTGCCTTGCTCCCCTGAACATGACTGAGCACAGCCGCAGCTCACGTGGGGTTTCATAGCCAGGAACACCAAAGAGGCCATTATCAAATCTAGAAAGCACAGACATTTATCTGAGATCCAGAGGTCAAACACCAGCTCTCAAGTCAACACTCTTGCAATCTTTTTTTGGAAATCACTATACATTTTGGTGTAACTCAAGATTATAGCGATTTTTTTAAGGTTAGAAAGAAGTTCTACTGATTTATTACTTAAACCAAGTAAATTTCTAAAGAATATTCAAAGAACTAATTATTAGTTAAGATTCTGTGGTGCCAAATAAAGCATTCAGACTCTAGGAGACTTCAAACCTTGAGTTTTCTTTAGTTTTAAGTCAGCTACAATGATTATCACATTTATTGAGTTAAACACTCTGTATTAGGCAATTTGAATGTGTGTTTCAATACAGAAGTGAGAGGAGGAACTGCTTTATTACCTAACCATGCTGCCTAAGCTCTCAGGACCTCCTTCCCAAGAGCTCTGCAATCACAATCCAGGCAGGTCCTTCACTTCCCTCCCTTCCTGGGTGTCTCTCCTTTGCCACAGGCTGGGGTAGCAGGGATGTTACAAAATATGAAGTATCAGCCTGTTTAACACAGGAAGTGTTTGTTAAAGAAAACAAACAAAAGCACAAACACAAGCTGACAGGTTTCCCACACAGCTTGAGCTACAGATTTGTCTTTTTTTTTTTTTTTTAATCCAGAATTTCTGGAGAGCCCACAGAGACATCTTGTGCCTGGATAACATATAGCAAGTCAGCAGTGCAGAGGAGGGGTCAGGGTCCTTCTGCCTCTGCTCCAGCCCTCTGGGGACACCAGAAGCACAGACAGCTGCACTTACCAGCATCACTGCTTTGGAATGCAAAGTTATCATCTGCCTTGTCTGTAGGTGGACCAAGGGAAGGTGGTGGTGGAAGCTCCTGGTGCTGTGAGATTGGCCATGGCAGTACCCACTCTTTTTTCATCAGCTGGCATCTTTTAATACTTTTGAGTAATCATGTCTTAGTCCAGGAGGTATTTTATCTACTAGCTTCTGCTAGACATTGATTGTTCAATCAAACCCCTCTGTGTCACACACTGGTAACTGCAGTGCAGCAAGGAAACCTTTAGAAAATATTACTGAACTTGGAAGCCTAATGCTTAGATTCCTATCTGAGTTGTCTTTTTTTCCAATGGAATTCTTTGGTTTAGTTATAACACAGGAGCTAAACAGCATTCCATAGTTTAAATATTTCGGGTAGTGACAGAGAGATGGAATACAAGTGTTGTGAGCTGACTGGAGCACCCTGAGAGTGGTTTAGCCCTAGGCAGCAAGAGGGGCTGGAGGCAACCTCAGAGAGGGCAGAACCAGACTGAGATTGATTCCTCTTAAACCAATTCCTCAGAGCATGGGAAAGTTTCCCATTTCCCCATGTTAAGTACCTTTCTCCCACTTGAAACTACACATTGTCCCATAGAATCTGTATTTATATTATTTTGGGAATCCAGTGTCAAATTATGCCACCATTTATTTTTCAAAAAACCTTTTAGGAGATGGCCTGATTCCATGTGAATAATTAAAGCATTCATTATTTTACTGCAGGATACTCCTTACAGCTGCAGCTTTGCTGTGGCTGCCTCTGTGAGGCTGTGATGAAGGGAGGGTCTGCAGGGGGCACAGCCCCAGACTGCTCCCACCCAGGGCACTGAGGCTGCAATGGCACAAAGGCAATGGGGGATCAGCCCCAAGGACAGAAATGCTGCCTGCTGGAATTACCTGGCAGGGAGAGCAAGCCCAGAGTGCTACAGCAGCAGCTGGTTTCCCACAGGACTCCTCAGATATCTCAGAGGGCTGGTTTGAGAGGACCTTTTGAAACACAGCTACTGTAGGGCAGGCAGCAGCACCCTGGGCAGCCTCTGGCTGCTCCACTTGCCTTAGGATTTTTAGTGTCAAACAGACAAAAAGAGGTTTTTAATTTGCTTAATTGGTTTGGTTTTTTTTAAAAAATAAGGACTCCATACCCCTGCTTACAGGATAAAGACAACTGCTTGGACAACACAAACTCAGGGCTAGTTCAGGTTTCCAGGAGAAAGGGAACAGCAGGATCCTGGCTGCCCTCCCACCAAGGGTCCCCCAGAGCTGTCTCTCCTGGTGCAGGTGATAGAACAACCTCTGTGACTCCTGTGAAGCAGTTTTCTCCCTGCTTTCTCTCTAGCTCATGATTTACTCCATACCCTCCCAGCAGCAGACTATAACACCCTTTCTCTTGTATTTATTCACTCTCTGGCCAGTGAAGCTGAGCTACATTCACTGCTCCTTCAGTGCCTGGTTACCAGCTTGGTGAAAACAAAGGGGTTCACGGGAGACTTTGCATCCTGCAGGGCTGCACTCCAAGTCTAAAGAACCCTTTAAGATGCTCCTTTTCCTCACATAACCATCAGATCACACTGCACCCCAAAGCACCCGCAGCCTGGACAGTTCATGTCAGGCCCAAAGGAGGTGGATGGGCAGATTTCTCATGCCCAAGTAGCAGGGCTCACAAACACTCCCCAGGTGAGGTCTCCTGATGCCACTTGTAAAGGTGATCACAGTTTTGCAGTCATTTGCTCACCCACTGCCTGTGAATCCAAACTGATGTGGCTCACAGAGAGCATCCCACAACAGCTGCCACCACCCTGCCTCCTTTATTCCATGGAAATACTGTGCCAAGGCTTGCAGAAGCTCTTTCTGTGCTCACTGATACTGCTACACAGGATGATAATGAAGAGAAGCATGCACTAGACTGGAAGGAAATGTGTAAGAAGCTCTGGAAAAGTAGCCCTGAAGCTATACAAGCAATGAAAATGAAGTTCTGTTACTCAGAGCCAAAAAAAGTGAGGTCACAGAAGGCGAGCTTGGCACAGGATTTACTTATCCCCACTCTCATCAGAGGAGGCTCCTTAAGTTTATCTCTGTCTCAAAGGTACATTAATTTTTCAGAGATGAGAGGAATGAAAGTAACTGATTTTTAAAGGTAGATACATGAAGTAATTGCAAGTTTGCCTGGACAAAAAAATGCTGCATGTGCTCTCCCTCTGCCTCCTGAAAATTAAAGAAAAACACCAGCCTCTTGACTGAATGTGGCATGTGACAATTTCAGAATGGCTCTTGGCCTGTCTGGTAAAAGTAGATGACTTGCCAGAGGGAAGAAAACAAAACAAAAAGAGAGTAGGAAAGATGTTGGGTAACAATGTTGGAGAGTTCCAGCCTGGAACGCATCTGTGTGACAATGCAGCCAGCACTCAGGAGAGGAATAACTGTTATGATGGGGGGAAAAAATAAAAACAAAAAACACCTACACAAAAAGTCCCAGCAAAAACACATACACAAACACCCCACCTATAAATTGGAAAGTACTTGCATAGCTTGCATTTTGGACAGATACAGAAGACAACAGATCCCAAGCCCCTGGAACAGACACACTGATCTTCACCTTTCTGTGACCTAACCCAAAGCTCTTTAGGAAGGGAATTGTGTCCCACTAGCACTCAATGCAGCAGATAAAATCCTCTGCCAATTCCCCCTCCTTATGACTTGATTGCAGAGTGCCACATGTTGAGCTGACCATCCATTTCTTTTTCAGAAAGAAGGCAGTCAAATTCCTTTGGGATTTGCATCTTTATCCAGACTCTTCAGGCTGCACATTTCAGTAGTCAGGGACCTGCTTTGGTTAATGTTTTTTTCTGCCTTTAATGGATATTCATGATAGAAAATTATGCCTTCCTGTCAGTAGATAAAAATGTTGCTTGTGCAGATTGTCAGGCAGGTTCAGCACTCTCTAACACTTCCCTTCCCTGGAAAATTTATTCATTGCTAGGCATAGCAAAAAAGAATCTGAGTAATAGCCAAACAGACACAAAAGGAAAATTATTTGGCTTTAAATTTAATTATTTCCACACTTGCATGATATTTACACAAGCCCAATTTTATTAGCCTTGATTTTCTCCTAGGACACTTCTCTCTGCTGTAGCAATTTCAACAAAGGGAATTTGGAGAGATATTCGAATGTTATTCTGGTTCATTCACATTTTGCACAGGGGGAAATTGCTATCCAGAATATGCTGTGGACTTTACCCCACACTGAAGTTATTCCTGATGCACCAAACAGAAACCCACTGAGATTACACCAATGTTAGCTTTGCATAAGGTCAGAATCAGGCTTTTTTTGTTGTTGTTGTTGAAGAAATTTAGATTTTTTTTGCTTCCTAAAAAATGTTGATGGCAACAACAATGTACTCATTATTTCCAGCAGTGCTTTACCTTAAAAGTGTCACATTTAAACTTGAAGTAGCATGGGGCAATACATTTTTGGAGTCACACAGAATTCTGCTTTCTAGATATAAATCAGCTGCATGGGAAAAAACTCCACTGAAAAAGGCTTTTTTTTTTTTTAAGGATAAAGTACTTTGCATGGGATGAAGGACAGAAAATTGTGTTTTCTGAAGAAAAACAGAGGTGTTGCAGGTAACTTTTTTTTTTAAATAAGAACTCTAATAAAATTATTGTTTGTATCAAACAATCTCATTTGGCTTGGGCTGTTACATCAACGTGACTGATCTCTCTTCGCTGATCTGTGCCATTCCAATCTTGCAAGCCATAATTATGTAATCTTGACAGGACTACTAAGGAGTTGAGAACTACAAGAATATAATTTATAATGCAAATCTCTTCCTGGCTTTCACAGGTGCTGCAGGGCTGGCTTGAGAATCCACACACACACTGATCAGTTGAAATTTGTGACAGATTAATGGAACAAATTATATGTGAGCACTGAAGAGCACAGAGTACATAATCACATCAAAGTCAGCAGGACATTCAGAAAAGGACAGGAACTAAACATGCCTTTATTGCAGGCAGTGTTAAATATTGAAACTTCATTGTTGTGCACTGTGTTGTACCATGAAAACCATCTGACATCTCATCTAGTAACTCACTGGAGTATAAAGAAATTAAGGAAAAAAATTCTCTACTTTTTAAGCAATTTACTTCTGGAAAGTCACCTGTTCCTCTCTGAACAGGCAAATCTCGTCCTTACAGAAAGATCAGTGGTGTGAGCAATGTAACTTTGGGTACTTGAGGAACTCTGTTCATTTCCCAGTTGCCTTTTCAGTGCTGTCCTGCTGGTGGCACAGAAGGGGAAGACCCAAAAATCTGACAGTTTGTCTCTGAAGATTATTTTATTCTTGTCCTTGGGCATTGAAAACCTGCTCTGCACCCAACAATGGAAAACTCTGGGACAGCCGCAGATATTATTTCAGCACTTTGCATTAATCAATGCTCTGGCTTTAGGAGATGATGTTCCTGGCCAAGAAGCTGCCTGAATATTCCACATGCAGACCCTGTGTGTCTGCCACTCTGGCTGGCTCAGGAACCTCGAGCTGCTGGGCAGCAGAGGAGTTCCAGCCACAGCTGCAGGAGCTGAGAACAGTCCCACCCACTGAGGGCTCTGTACTGAAGGAGGTGCTTTTTGCCTTAGTGAAAACCCAGTGTTTAACTTCTCCCTGGGAAACAGTTCTCACACCATTTGCTGCAAGTAGGACAGTCTTGAAATATCTCAGAAGCTAAAACAGACAAGGTGGGAAGCTCATACCATGATCAGAAACTGCTTTAAAACAAGGTACATGAACATTTCAGGCCAGAAACCAGGGGGAGAGCCAAGGAAGAGCCCAACAGGCTGCAGTTGTCAAGAGCAACTCCACTTCCCCCACAGGCACCCATGCCCAAGGTCTCCCAGTTTCTCTCATCCCTCCTGTGCATGTACCACACTTGCTGTTTTCTGGCACTACAGAGCTTATAGAATGTGCTGACATATGTAAAATTATATTTTTCCAACATCAAAATTCCACAATTTACAAATCCAAGAAGCATAATTCTGAGAATGGGGTGAAAGAGATGAAAAACCAGTTCTCATGGCAGATTCCAGCTCTCTTTAGATCCAAAATTTAAGAGTTTTGGTCTATTCAAGTTCCAGCCCTTTGCTTTACCAACAGCGGAGGCATTTGCATCTCTCTGCTGTGTTAGTGGAGAGTTTGCAGCCTAAAAGCTCATCCATCTCCTAGAGCATTGCAGGAGACACAAGTAGATCAAACCAGCATTTGGGTCAGTTGGTAATTTATGGTGGCATGAGAATATAAAAAGCAGTTCTCATCCCTTTTGTCTCCTTTTGCATATTCATCTATTTCATAGCTCTCATGCCACACAGTTTCCACTTCAAGTGGAGATCTGCCAAATAACAAACTTTCATGAGGAAAAGTTATTGCACTGGCAGAATCAGACAGCTGGATAAATGCAGATTTCCCAGCAGCCTCTCATGGTCCTTACTGCAGGTGCAGGACTCCTAAAAGTCTACTTTGGGAGTATTCCAAAGGCACAGGGTCCTGCTCAGCCAGAGCATCTCCTCTGTCCCACCACACCTGAGCTGCTGCTTGGCAGGAGCTGCTTTTCATCAGCACCATACACAATCATGCAGCAAATTCGTTTGGATAAACACATCGTATTGAACACCACTGGTTCTTCATTTGAATCCAGACCTTCCCATCACAAAACAGATGCTGTATGGCTTTGCTATTGGCGCTGGTGTGTGGCTCTAACCACCACACTTCCTCACCCGCAGGAACTCCTAACAGGGCTTTCTCCCTCCTGCCTTGCAGGATCTCTCCCACCATCACACTTCATCCTTAGCAGCAAACTCCCGGCACACATTCTGCGTTTGGAAGGAGACAAGTGAGAACTGTGGCTGGGCAGAGCTGAACTGTAATTCCACTGAATAATAATGGCTTTTTTGGCAGGGCAAGAGCCTTGCCTGATGTCTTATTGTTAACAGTCATGTACTCCCATACACTATTCCACAGTGATAAGAGACTTCAACTGTAGACATTATATCATCCCTAAGAAACTATCCCACAGAATTCACTGGAAATTAGCAGATATTAAATTAGCTGACACTCCTGTTTATTCCTTGAGCCACAGGTTTGGGGCCATAGCTGACTGTAATATTCTGATGGTCTGTGCATGCTTCTCTATTGCTTTCCATCTATTGCACATGGAACAAAAGGCTGGGAAGTGCAGACATCAAGGGCAAAAACTCTAGTTCCAGTACATTACCTAAAGGTGGCTACTATTGAAAGCAATGATAGGTAATCTATAAAATAATTTCCACAATCCCACCATAAAAGTATCCCATTGTCAGTGCAGTACAATAGTACTAGTGGCTGGAAGAGAATTTATTCTACAATGAAAGTTACTCCACACGAAAAAAAATTGATGTTAGTACAATATAAACCATGTTTTATGAGGTATAGAGCAGCATCTTCTGAAATCACTGTGGCTTAATTAAGGAAGCTTCAATAAAGATCAAAATTTGGGTGACATCACAAGGCTGGATATGAAGACTACAACTGTCTAACAATGAAAGGAACACTGTCAAAACCAAGTTTAATCACAGTTTGACAAACACTCTGCACAAAGAGCCCTACTTGACCTACTGCATTTAGGATAAAATAAGTTCTCAACCCATCTTCCAAAACAAATCAGATTTTTTTCTCTTACAAAATACAACCAGAAATTCAGAACTCAATTCTTTGTCCCTGGTAACTGCTGTAGCAGAAAGCTTTCAAAAGCTTTCCACGTTTTCACATTTGGTGATGAACTTCAGTGGGTCAGGAGCCAGTCCCTGAGGTTGGTTAGGCAGAGACAGGACAGATGTGCCCCTCCAGCCTGGCCCTTATGCTTTCAGTTCAGAGAATATAAAAGTCAGCTCTGTGCTGCCCTGAGTTTCCCCTATGGCAGCACATTCCCAGGTCATAGGTGCCACACAGATCATTTAGGATGCAGAACCAATACAGAAATCCTCACACAGAGCACCAAACCCTGTCCTCTATCTCTGGTATTTGGTAAACTGGGATTTCTTCTGAATGCTGACACAACCTATTAGATTAAAAGGCCTACAACGGCCTTTATTGTAAACTTGCAACTATTTTTTATGACCAAGCCTATTATTAGGGATTTTAAAGTAAATAAAGGACTTCACAGTGCTAGTTTTACAGTTGGACTTTATGAACTTAAGAGTCTTTTCCAAACTAAATGATTGTATGATTTCCCATATAGTTTCCAGAAAACCCTATACATAGTAGTAATTAATTATGTTATGTGGTAGAGAATCACAGGAAAGAGAAAGAAGATGAAGAATTTGGAAATGTTCTTTTACCTTTTGAAAGACTCATTTCTTGGTCTACCACAGCGTTATCCAGTATCATTAACACAGCATTTTAGGAAGCTTTTTTATTCCCCCTCCTTAAACTGCAAAGAACATTTTTATGCTACTCTAAATTGGGAACTAATACTAAGTGGAATGAGTGAAGTGAGAAAGTTGGTGTCAGATATTTTAGCTACAGCTTCCTAGAAAGTCAGAAGTATTTTTTCTGCAATTTAGTGGAATTAAATAGATACACACAGAGAATTTCATGTGGTAAGTAGAGACAAGCAGTCTTGTTAACCCAGACTGATATGTTGCCCTTTAAATATTATTAAAATTCTTTTAAATCATTTTTCTTACTCACAGCTGTATTTCCATTCTTTAGTTAAGCACACTGGCAAAGTATTAAAGTAGAAGGTACTCTTTTTGGCAATAATTATGTCCTTTTATCATTTGAGTCAAGATAGTTTCTACAGGGCATTATAAATGATTTTGCTCCACTTTCAAATAAACGCCCAGATTTTGATATTTGTCTTGGGTTACATGAAGGTGTAACCAAAGGAATGTATTCTATCACCATCTCCATCACCTCTGGATGAGTTGTTAACGATGGGTCATTCACAACAGCTATTTACTGCACTCCCCACCATGGGCATTAGGTAAGAGATAACATTTTATATTTATATTAGGTAAGATAACATTTTCTGAGAAGCAGCGGCTACTCTGTGGGAGGCCTTATCCACTAATGGGCCAACCAAGACCACCTGGAATGATTCGGAAATGACAGCATCCCATTGTGATATGCCCCGCCCCAAAAGGGAGGAACTGAACACCTACCTGCATAAAAGGAGTGGAGAAAACAGCACAAGATACCCATTTCCACTGGTTTCCAGAGGAAAGAAACTTTACAACCTCCAGACCCCCAGAGAGAAAAGGGATTTCTTCCACTTCAACCAAGACCACATCCATTGCCCCAGCAGAACTGCAGCCACTACGTGACTGGACTGCTATCAGCACCCTGACCAACAGGGTGTTAGGTTGTACCATAACCTTGTCAGTTTAGTCTGGTGTTTTCTGTATTACTGCTTTTATTTTAATTTCTCCTATTAAACTGTAGTTCTGACTTGGAATCTCTCACAGTATTTTTCTATAGGGTTAATTCCTCCGCTGGTTTGTTTCCAAACTAGTACATATTACAATGGAGTGACTCATCACGCTAAGTGAAAGCCACTTTTTGCTTCTCTAACCCAGGACAAAGACAAGACCTGCAAGAGAGGATAAAGTTCAGACAGGGACAGATTCATAGCATGGAATGTTTAAATCACTGCCCACATGAACCACACAGGCAAAGGCCGTCACAGCACTCAGCTCTCCAGGAACTCTGTTTTATGGTCTTGTCTGCCACCAGTTTGTGCATTAGACATTGGGGCTCGCTCTCAGTTTACAGCCCTGCAGTGAAGTGTCCTCCTACGAGAGTCCCACAGGCACCAGCAGCTCCAGTCCTGTGCCCGTTCCCAGCACAGCCCCCAAGAGCAGCAGGAGAGCTGGACCTGTTCTCCACCACCCAGAGCTGAGCACAGGAAAAGAACAAGTTTCCAAGGTCAGGGCAGCTGCTCCACCCCATTTCTGGTTCTCCTGACCCACTCTGAGGCTCTGGGCAGGCAGATTCAAGCAACACAACCTGACAGCAGCTGATAAGGAGGTGTGGCTGAGCCTCCAACCCTGAGCTTTGTCCACGGTCTGCCCTCTCCCATCTGCTTTCCTTGTACATCCTTTCTGCTCAGCTCTGGCCAGCCCAGGTTTGGTGGGGTTTGGGAAAGGGGAGTCATGGAAAAGCAATAATAAGCACCTCAGCTAACAGAAATGGGAAGCTTATTAAGACTTTTCCTGGCCAAATATATTCCATTTACAGCAGAACAGCCAATTCAACAGCCGGTTCAATTTAGCAGGCTGAGGAATCCAGCCCTTTGATTCCCCATCTGAATCTCTGCAGAGTCAAACATTAAAATGATTCAAGGCAGAGATAACACACTTCCAGTCCTTGGCAAAACCTCTTCAGCTGCTCATCATTCAGATATATTTTTGAATTCTTGAGCAGTGTAGGAAGCAGCAGTAAAGCTTGTAGTTTATACCTGGCCCAGTTACAAATGGAGACAAGCTATTACTTTCTCTTTCCAAGAATTCATTCAATTGAATCCAATTTTGAAAGCTTTGGAGAATAATTTGAAATATAAGGAATTTTAGGTTCCTTCTGAGCCTTCACAGTGCCTTGACACTTGTCAGTGGCTTGGAGGCTGCAAATCCAAGCAGAACTTATAGCAAAACAGCTTCTTTGATTACATTGTGAAGGTGTAGCTTGTGTAAGCAAATCTCTGACAAACGTTCCCACTTCTGTGAAGCTCTTGCAGATACTTACTTCGAGTGGAAGTATTTTCAGTATAATTGCCATTAAATGAATTATAGGAAGCCAATATAATTTTATAACTGGTGAAAAGTATTGCTACTTTACATCATTAAAACGATTTTTAGAACTGCTGCTATTGCATTTTGCCTATATATTGTCTGTCAATATATCAGATTCATAAAAATAGGCCAGCTTCACAGAACACTTGAAATACAGTTTATGTGCAGCCAGAGACATTTTATACTCTGCAATATGTGCTTTCCTTTCTTCAGTGTGTGCTGCTTGTGCCATATACAACCCACATTGGGAATACAGAGCTTTTCCCCCCTGCATTTACTGCAGTGTCACTTGCCAGTGACACCATATCAGCTGCTCAAACAGCTTTAAGCACGACTGTCAGCCCAGACAGGGTGTCTGTGGAGCTACAGCAAAACTCTGGGAAGATCAGCACAAAGTTATACCTGGAGATGCTGTCTGCACCAGCCACAGGTTATTTTCCCCATCACAAACACCAATCCGAGTTTTCAGGGTGAGCAGAGTAGAAATTCCACACACAGCCTTGTCCCTGCCTTCCCACCCACTTGAAGGTCACACAGCAGCCACGAGGAGCTCGCTGTCCCTGATGAGTTGTCCCTCACACCAGAATGATCCAGGCAGGGATGCTGCAGTGCTGTCCCTCCTCTACCTCATTGCCCTGCAGAAGCACCAAATGCGAGTTACCCTCGCCCCCAGCATGATTAATCAGCAAACCAGGGACTCTGAGAACCTGTAGATGCTGACAGATGGTGGGGCTCTCAGGAGCAGGCAGGCAGGACTTGGCTCCCTGTTTGTTTATTGCTGGGAACAACTTGAGGAACAAACGCTCGCCGTGCCCCGGGAGAAGCTTCCCTGCAGTTCCCAAGGAGCGTGTGTGGGCACCAGGGTCTCGTGCAGGGCACACCAGGGCAGGTTGGCTGCCTCTGCCAACACCAGCAGGGTGTGGGGAGATCAACAAGAGGCAGCCTGGGAGGGTGAGGAGCTCAAGCAAGAGCTGACCCCTCAGAATAATCGAGAGAAAAATGTGGCAGAGAAAACCCCCCATGATCTAATGCCGACTGCTCTCTGTCACCCAAATGACCCATAACTCTGTTTATAAACCATGCAGAACTTACTTTCTTCAGTATTTTTAGACTGGTCATGGACTGTTAGCTCAATAATTTGACAGTTCAATTCATAGGAACCTTCCCAGAACAATAATGAGTGCAGGGAGACACCAGATTTGGATGAGTGGCTGAGCCTTGGTCTTGGCCCTGCTGGCAAAGGGCAATTTCAACAAACAAGCACAAACTGATTCACAGCGTTAAGCACAGCAAGAAAAAGAAATCTGTCAGTGTTATTTTACAGAATAAAGTGCTTAAAACAACCAATTTTAATATCTAAGCTCAGCGGTGATGGCTGAGTTTGAGTTTGTACTCCGTATCAGTGGGGAGAAATCTTCGTCTCACTTGAGCAGTCCGTGGAAGAGAAATGACTGACTGCTGTCATTGCTGGTTAAATGACCAGCAAAGACTATAGAGATGCAAAAAAAGAGGGACATTAGCAAGCAAAAGAAAGCCCAAGCCGTGTCCATAGAATGAACAGCCAAAAAGCCCCCCAAAAAACAAGCAAGAGACCCATCATTCTCCCCCCAAAACAAGTCCCTGAGAAGAAATATAATGCACGTTTTTAAATAAAAAGTATTCTCTTTGTTGCTGATTTTCTCTTTGGCTCTACAGTCATTCTGTTATCAGGCTTCCCTAATGAAAAAAAAAAATTAATTCTAGTTTGCCATTCTTTTCCTTCAGATAATCTGCTCTGAGTGTTTTACTGGGCAATCAATTGCACTTCATTCACTCTTCTGGGTTTGAATTACAGAATTAGAAGGAAAAAAAGCTTGCTTGTTAAGACCACATTGCTCTCATCCTAGTGTTAGGATGAATTTCACCATGGGCAAACGATTCCTTTGCAAAACTTAAGTGTTCCTATTCTGAGTAGGAAAAAAAAGGAGATCTTGTGCCCATCTTCTGCACAGAGTTGGGGCCATCCCTTCTGAACATCCAGTTCTGGGCAGTTTGGGAAAATTCAGCACAATTCCCATAGGATTGACAGCTCACATAAAAGCATCAGGGGCTGTCCCATTTCAAATTGGATGTAGTTCTTTTACTTATTGTAGGCACTGCAAAACAAACTGCAGTAAAACACATCAGGGAGCATAGTGCAAACGACAGTGAAGAAATAGCTGAAGTGCTGTGTAATTTATATACAATAGGCATCACACAAAAGATGCCATATTTATGATTTAATAGTCTGCTACATATAAAATTAGAATTAGCTTCCAATGCATCTTATTAGTGAAGCTGCAATGTGTTAAGTTAATGTGTGAAGGCATTTTTAATATTAGGTCTGGCTACAATTTCCCATCTAATTGAATGGAGAGGGAGGGGAAAAAAGGAGTTTGTAAACATGCCACCACAATGGCCAGTTACAAGGTTTTTTATGGCTCTCTTGTAATGGAAACATCAAGTCCATGGGTAAGCACTGTAACTGTGGGCAAGAGACATCAGTTTATTAGAGTATGTAAAGAACCAGGATAAGCTTCTTGGTCTCAGATTCATCCCAGTTCTTTATTGTACTGGAAGAGCAGAAAGGGATGACTTTGGCCTTTATGGAATGTGTAATACAATCTGATAAATGATATTTGTTTGTCTCTGCTGCTGGTAGACAGCCAACTTTGGAAATGCCAATTTAAACATTTGCCTGAAAAATTCATGATAAGCACAATGTTTGACTGTGTTTGCAGCTCTCAGACCAAGTGCCCCCCTGTGACTGGGTGATCAGAAGCAAGTTAAAAATGTATTCATATAATAAGGTTGTGGAGTTTTGTTTTGGTTGCAGTAAAAGCCACTGAAAGAGATACTTGGAAAAATAATTATTCCATAAAATTTACCAGCATGATGTTCAGCTTGGGATGCCTATCATTGCAATGATAAAGCTGTGTATTCATCCTCACCTGAAAGATTCAGTGTGCTGTTTATTCTTTGACTGTCAGGTCTGGAATATACTGGAACACAATAATCAAACAGACTTGAAACTGCTGCCTCTCATTATGTATTTTCCATTACAGGGAAAGCATATTTAATTTCTTTCATTTGCTTCAGGATCTTTGAAAGCATAAGTGAATGTGAAGTCCAGGAATGATGGTATTGGCTTTGCAAACAGAAGATTTGAGTGGTTAAATGGTGTGAAAATAATTTACAGTATAATATTTTTTCTTTATGCTTGTTTTTGCAGGTTCTTTCAGACATGGACTGTTTCTTATCATGGGGTCTACTGCAAAATAACAGAGGTGGAAAAGGCAAGACATTCACTGTAGCAAGCTCTCCAACAGACTGTCCACTTTTCTTGGGTTTTAAGTCTCCAGGGCAGTGAGCTGAATGCCTCTAATAAATAGTATTTAAAGGTAGGGGTAAGGAGGAACAAAACCAGGAGACATTTTGCTTGAGAGAAAGGGAAGGACAATACCCTCCTTTTCAAAGCAGGTACATTAAAATGATACCTGCTCTGGCTTTGTACCAAGCTGCTTGCAGACTTATTTAAAAGGAACAAGCCATTTTAATTAGCTCTCCCTGGACTCACGAACATGTGGGTCCCAGGTGGTGGGGAAGCAGAGAGAAATAAATATATATATACTTAAATGAAGACCAGGCTGGCCTTGTTGCAAGCTCTCTAAGCTCTACCATAATCACTTTGAACAATACAAGTCCACAGTGACCTCTGTTGTTCCTTTCATATTGGAGATTAAAAGATGAAGCACTGGTTCTGCAGCAGGTGAACATGCTGCGAGCGAGGAAATCAATGACTCTTTCAGACAGGTCTCTGTGCAAAAAGGGTTATCAGACATGAAATAATTAATTTTAATTCCCCTGTTTAAAAATAGTTGCTCCAAAAAGAGAAGTGGCCTTTCTTTCTGAAAAAAAACAAGGCAAATGGATTTTTTTGAAGCCAGAAAATCACATGCCTCTCATTTTAAAAGAGACCTTCAGCTATATATTTTTTTCCACTTCTGAAAACTGTTTATGTACTTCTTTCAGGCTCTAAATCTACTTGTAGGAGAATGTCAGGTAGTCCCCTACATACTCTGATGCTCTACAGTTTCTCAGGGTAACTATCACCATCTCCATATCACAAAAAGCCTGTGAGCAGTAGGTGTCCAGAGACAGGAATCTGTCCAAAGGCAACTCCACGGGGTGGAGGAGGATTAGAACAGATCTGTCCCTGAGTTACTTCTGATATGTTAAACAACCACACATTTAAATTCCTGCACCTTCTCCTGTGGTTTCACCTGAAGGCTGTCAGGAAAGCATGCAGCATTTTTCTAAACTACAGACACAGGCAGTGCAAAGCCCATGGAACACCAAGTGCCTTGGTTCATCCGGGAGGAAATCTCTGGCAATATATTTACATAAAATGAAATCTGTCTTTCCTGCTCATCAGCCTCACTAGCCATGCTAAGGATGTAGCGTGCAGGGGTTGGACCCTCACCTGCATGACCACGAGACTGGCCTCAGTCCTGCCGAACTTCCCTCAGCATTTGGGCTGGAATGCTGCTTTTCCCACAGCCTGACACCTTCTGTGTTGCTGAGGTTTAAAAGTCAACACCATCTGAACTTGGAAATGGACCAGCATCATTTGAATCCTCCAGCCACATCCCCTGCAAGGCAAGCCTTTGAAGGCTTGTTTGCCTTCTGTGCTATCCCAAGCTGCTCAGGAGTGATAAGCAATTCTGCATGAAAAGCAGCTCAAGACACTATTTATTTTCCCTTCATGTGCAACAATAACAAACTGTATATTGATCCCATTTTTTGGAAAATAGCCTCCATTTGTGACTCAGGAACTGCAGCCAGGTTAATTGCACAGTGCAGTTTGTTGTTTGACCTTCTATTTTTATCTCTGCTGGCCATTTCTACAATTCCTCCAGGGAGCACCAGATGTTTGAGTAGATGATGCCACACAACTGGATAGAGAGGAGCAAACAGCAATGAACTTCTGCAAACACTGAGCAATGTAAGAATTTACCAGCAGTCCTCAGGCTGGATCTCACGTGTCCCACATGGATAGAGCACAATTTATTTATTTGTTTAAACACAGAAACGTTTACAAAGACAAACTAAGCAAAGTACCATAAATAAACCATTGCACAAATGAAAGTCAGACTGAGCAAAACCAGACCCCAGGACTGTGAGTGGGTTTCCTATTGCTTGTGCCTGTAGTGGAAAAACAGTTCTTTCTTCCTAACACAAGGCCTGAAACTCTCCCAGGAGAGCTTAGATAAAGCACTCCAGAGGAAGGTATCAATGGACCCAGCAAATGCTCATTAAAATATATTAACACTGAACCTTACCACTTCAACCTGAGTACATTTACCAGTGCAGTTCTTCCCATTTGGAAGTTATCCACAGATTTTGATTTTCCTATGTATGCTCTCACTATTCAGGAGTCTTCAACCCACTGCTTTTTTCCTGCAGCTTTTGCAGCTCTAGATGTGATGCTCGTTGCCTAACCCCCTCTCTGGGGCACAAACTGTTCTGTGAATATGAGGAGAGAGCTGATGGAGTGCTGTAACTGATTATGTGAGATTGTCTGGCATCAACTACTGCTCAAATCCAGTTATATAAGACTCTGAAGTATTTAGAATAACTAAAAATAACCCCTCCTCCAGCTGGTTCCTCTCTGAACCCTTATCATCTGGCCCCTGATAACAATGGTGGGGCAGAGGCTGTTGTCAGATACAGCCTGGGTGGAGGGGGAGAGGGAGGCAGTAAAACCACCTCCTATCAGCATTGCTGCACACCAGAGTGAACAGAACCACTCAAAATTCAATACATATAGATATATTGGCATATGAATTCATTGTTAGGGTCTGCAGGCTGATTGACAAAGGCATTGCATGCTTTGCACTGCCTTGAATGTTCCTTCTCTGGAATACAGCACTCAAAGTTACCCCCTGTGTCCAGCATGGCAAATCCTCCAGGAATTAACATTACTACACACACAGCTTGAGGGAATGGCTGTCAAGAGACTTCAATCTCCAAGAAAGATTAAAAAAATCCAGGCAAAGTATCCTTGTTTATCATTTCCCACCAACATTGCTTCCATGTCCTTGATGTGCTCGAGTCCTCTCCTACTTTGACAGAAGTTGGGAGCTCTTCTCTCCCAGGAATCCATGCTGAGGTTCCACACCCAGGCAGGCTCAGGTAAGAGTTCTAACAAGGATTTATGCAGTTTTCAGGGAAGAATTTCACCTGCAAGGCCACAGCTTCCTGAGGAGGAGCTTTTTCTTTTCTCCTGCACTTCGCACAGCACCAAACACAACTGGGCAGTCCAGCTCAAGAGAAACTCTAGGAACCACCATCACCCAAATGGCAACGGGGGCAGACGGATAACACCACTGACTTCCCAGCAAATGAGGAATTACACAGCACTCCAGGCCAGTCCATCAGTGAGCCACAACAGTGACTCTGCTCTACAGCATAGCTACACCTCTAAGCCATCAGGAGCAATATTTGCCTGAATATTTTCCAGAATGTGTGTCTGGGGCAAAAGCTGCAGCTGTGATGAGAACAATTTAAATATTCCCCCTCATGCAGGGATCTAGGAGAAAGCTTTATGCACCAGTTATCTCCTACTATTTTGAATTTCTGAGCTGAAGCAGATCTATTCCACAGCAATGAATTGCACCCTTGGTGATCACCGGGAAGTGAGAAACTGTTTGATTATTTAAATGATGGGAACTGAACAGGTATACTCAAAGTTAGGGGAAAATGCTTGTTCCTTTTGATAATAGTTTTATTTATTAATGAAAGTCATTGTGTTGTAAAGTCATCTAAATTAGCCTCAATTAATTTGTGAATTAATCAGGTGTGTTCCTGGTAATTTCTTTCTCCTATTACACTTTTCATGAATCTTTAAATGATAAAAGGAATTTTAGTACAAAGAAACGGAGAGGTCTCTTTATAATAGACATTCAAGATAAGAATAGAATGGATACAGAAGTCATGAGGGTAAATCTCATCAAACTGCTTTGAAACTACATATTTGAAGTCAATTATTATATCAAAGTCACTACAAATCATCAAATATCCTCATTAGCCACCATCTTAGTTTTATTTAGTTTAATTTTCAAAAGTGATAAAGGCTAATGGAACCACAAGTTTTTCACCCAAACTCCAAACCCTCTCCAGCACAAAATTAGAGTATCTGGACACTGAAAGGGATTTATGAAAGGGGAAATATTTCTAAAAATATTGTGTGTGTGCCTGGGTCTCAATTACACAAGAAGCCTTTGAAGACAAATTGAGCCTCTTCTAATTTTAGTTAGAACTTTATTTGCAGCTAAAGAAGATGGTTTAAGGGCTGTTGGTGTTTTGCATCAGGGTGGATTTGAGCCACCAATAAAAAAGAACAAAACAATGAGCAGCCAAAAGTCTCAGTGTAGCTCCTAAGGTGCTGCACATCCCATACAGACTCCAGCCTGGCCCTGGGTGACCCCAGGAATGGCCCACACCGTGGTGTCACTTCTCCCCTGAGTGACTTTTGGGGTGGGGGGGGGGGGGGGGCATTTGATAATCAAAATAAGCATGACAAGCAGCCTGCAGACCTTCTAGGTGCAAAAAAAACTCACAAAAATGAACAGTACAAAACTGTATTTCTCTCTCCACCTTCCAAGAATTGCCAGAGGGGTCTTTGGGGCTCCAGCTGATGTGCACAGTGAAGATGTTTTATCTAAATCAACTTGCTACAGTGTATTACATATTCTTTACTATTTCTTTGATGCTTCTAAAAATATGATTGTGAAGCTGTATAATCTGATATGAAATTACATCTTATTTTGCCACAGAAGGAGGAAAAAAAAGAAACAAAGAAAGAAGAGACTGATGCCACTGACATGTTTGAGAACACATGATCTGTTTTGATAGCACATTGTATTTACAAAGCCTGTCCCCAGGCAGGCTGTGCTAAAATGAATTTGGAATCAAAAGGCACGTGGTTGGGCTAACTGGGAATAATTCTGGTACCTTTCTTTCTAGCAGTACAGAAATGACAGAGGATCCAGAACATGCATCCAAATATATATCCTCAGAATTTAATTAGAGAGAATTATTCTTGCCTACCTAGGATAATTGCAACATTATGTTTTGATGGCTGTTAGCATCACATATGCTTACAGATTAATAGTGTTTCTTCCATGTCTGCTTTTGATTTAATCAGGCCATCACTCATTACAATCATGCATGGCTGGTTCTACAAGATGAGAATGTATAAAAAACAACTTGCCTGGTAACAAACAGACCTGGAGCTCCATGGCTCTATCAGGCTGCTTAGCAGGCAGCTGTTCTCAGCTGCAGTAGTGAACTCACCAGGGCTGTTGCCAAAATCCACACCTAATCTGAAAATAGGCACCTTGAGAGGCTTCAGCCAGATCTGCTGAATCCAGGGGTCATTTCTGGCTGTAACTGCAGGGAACCTCAGAATTCCCTGATGCATCCTTCAATTGAGGGCTACACTGAAGCTCTTTGGGACACAGCTCCTGAAAGGATCCTTAAACATACACTTGGACAGCCCAGGAACAAAATCCCAAATTACTTGGGATGTGTTAGCACACAGCCAAGCCATGGGTTTGTGTTTGTGGGCAGCCCTTCTCCAGACTCCTGGCCGGCTGCATGGCCTGGCACCTGATTGCTTCCGTGCTGCTGCAACACCAGCAAAAACCACATGGCAACACCTGAGGATTTTCGTGGTCCTTAGGTATAAATATATGCGCATATATATATATATATTAAAATGTAAAAGCATGTGGCTACTTTGAAGCACAAATAGTCACAGGGGGATGCGATTTATACACAGACATAGTTTTAGCTACTGTGCCAAAACAGAGACTGAATCTGTGTTTGATATGAACAGTGAAGTCCTGACCACAACAGAGCAATTCATTATGGTGTTTTTAAAAGCGATAATAACAAAAGATACATTAAAAAGTGAAAGATTCCTGAACAATTATCCAAACTCTACAACATCATCAAGGTATTGATGCAATAACCACTATCAGCTCAGATCAAGTAAGTAGTTAGATCTAGCAGAACACCACAGACCCCGTCAAAAGCTCAGGGGACTGCATGGTGATGGGTTTTTTTCATGTGACAGACACAGCAGCAATGATTTTCATGCATTTCCAATTAAATTTTTTAAAGTTTTTTTGGGTAGTAGCTTAATTTCACAAACGCTGGCTGATCAAACCTGTCTGAGGCTCCACACTCTGTATTGTTTGGAGCTGGTATGTAGTTGTAAAACTTTCTCCTCTCTTTCCTTCTCTTCCACCTCCTTCCTTCATTCTACAGGAACATAATCCCTCTGAAATTAAGCATCAATGCCTAGGACACACATCTTTTAATACAGCCCAGAAGCCATGATCATACCCTTAGAAACAAGCAATCTATAAAGCAAAATACACTCTGTGCCTGAATGCTAATGCAGCAATTAATCATTTTGATATCCTTGCTTTCTCCCCTGTTCATTTTCCCTTGATTTTTTGATGTCAGAACCAACTCAGTATAACACCACACTTTCAAAAAATCATCTTTCAAGTAGCAACATTAAACACTTCACAGTGGAAAGCAAACAAATCAATACATATTATAGCATTCATGGTATAGTGAGCTCTATAGCCATGGTTACAGAGACGCATGTGCTAAAGTCCCTTTTCCCCTCCCACAGAAAGAAACAAAAGTAACCTGAAATACAGCGGTGGCTTTCTTCACCCAACCTGCCCAGCTGAGCTGCTGGAGGACACGACATCGTTTCTTCCTAAGCCCCAGAACAAGCCCTGCTGTACCTGTGCCACCAAACAGGGGTATTTGAGGGGAAGCAGACCCTGTTTGTTCCTCTAAAAGCACTACACCATCACAAAACCTGTGCCAGGGGCAGCTGCATGAGGCAAAGCTCTCCCATTAGCACAGCTGGGCACATAAAGTACCACTGAGGAGGCCAGAAGCAACTACAAAGCAACACAAGAACAAGGACAACAAAAAATCCCACCAACAGTATATATTTTGAGGGTTCTATGCAAGCTTTAGTTGATTGAAGCATTCCCTTACCTTTGAATGCATAACAGGGGTGCAGTAGAGACAGAGCAGGAGCCTCTTGCAGCAGCAGCGGGATATGGAATGTTCTGGTGTTGCGTTTTTTTGGGTTTTGTGGTTGGTTCTGGCTGGTTCTGGTTGGTTTTGGTGGGTTCTGGTCGGTTTTGGTGGGTTCTGGCTGGTTCTGATTGGTTTTGGTTGGTTCTGGTTGGTTCCAGTTGGTTCCAGCACAGGTGTGGCCAATAATGAGACTAATTAGCTCCACACGGGCAACACCCGCCAAGCTCAGCTGCTCAGTGCCAGCCTCCCGCCCTCAGGGTGCCTTCAGCCAGGGAGGATGGAGATTCCCACCTCGTATTTTAATGCATTCGGCATTTAGCTCCGCACGTGGCAATTAGCATTCATTTATAGGAACAACGGGATGATTACTCAGCTGGGATTGCAAATGACACACTTGCACTTGGGTTTCATTTTGTTTTGCATTGTGCATGGTATTTAGCCAAATCTGTGATTAAAGGCCAGGTTCTGAGGCCTTGAGGAATAAACTTCAGCTTTGATGTTGCTGATAAAGGCAAGAGTTTTCAGAGAATTGGATTCTGTGGGGGAGTGAACAGAAATTAGGCGTTTTGCCCTTTGTCAGTGATTATGAAATCCAGGAGCATTTAAAATTCGATGAAGGTTTGTCTCTTCTGTCACAGTGCTGCATATGGGACACAGAATTTTATTAACAGAGGAGGGAAGAGGGAAAACATAGGGCAACATTAAAACTGAAATGCAGAAATCGTATCGACAGGAGAATAGTGCTCTGCTATTCCAGGTTAAAGGAGCTCATGCACTGTGGTATTGATCCCAAGGTATCCAGAGAATGCTGTGCATATTCAGGTACTGTGTATGGAAACAAGGAAAAAACCATCTTGCGTTACTCAGTGCTTGCTTCTAATTATATGTATCACTTTTTTATTATCATGGCTATCTGATTCTTCAGCAAACAGTTCATGCTGATTTATGAATGAGCAGTAGGCCAGATGTAGGAAGGCCCAGTGGTCCCAGCTGGGCTCTGAAAGCAGCCCATCTGCAGTAGGGGTGCAAACCCATATTCCATGACATGCTGTAACTTTCCTTCCCTAGTGCCTCTCCCTGTACCATTTGGTGCCTCATCTCCTTGGCCAAGCCTGACACTTTCTGTCGTGCTCGTGATTGTTTTCCTGTCTTACTTATGAGTAATTCTGTTGCACTTTGCCAGACTTTTACATCCAAAGTGCTACAGACCCAAGTACCAATGTGTTACTGTTTGTGTGATTCACACTCCTGAGCACAGGATTTGCAGAGGAATCCTTGGGATTCAGGTCAGAACTTGGGACCATAATCTATTGACTGAGAAAATGGTGATACTGCCTTTAAATGACTACAGGTAAATGAATGAAATAATTCTCTAACTGAAGGGTTATTAAGCTGCAGCATTAGAGGAGCATGACCAGGGTTCCCATCAAGGTTTCCTTCCATTACCTCGGGTCTGTCATGTTTATTACTTTGAATCTTTTGCTTATACCTAGAGAATCAGCCTTAGTGACTGACTCTGGGAACTAGAATGAAATGCCCCTCCCAGTGCAGAGGGCAAACCCAGCTCTGTGACCACTTCTATCCCTCCTTCACACCACCTCGCTGGCACACAGATATTACCATACTGTGCTGTCTCTTGCAGTGCCGCAAAGCTGCTTCACATGAGTTTTCCCTCTGTCAGTCAGAGTATGTCAAATTGGAAAGATTTATTCTCAAAAGGAATTTTAATAGAAAAATGATAACATTCACAACAGATATTATTTGCATGAAATCACTGAACCACCGTGTGTGACATTTGCTCTCTCCAACCCTCAGTTTGGAGATGCACAGCAACCAACAGTCAAGGACTTCACACTTCAGTCTGAGCCTTGCTAAGAGTAGTTCTCCTGATAATTAAACACTAATGTTCTTTCATGAGTGCATTATAATGAAATAAATTGCTTCAAGGGAACAATAAACTACATGCAGCATCTGAAGCATTTTAACAGCACGGAGCATTTGGCTGCTGCAGGATTCACTCAGAGAGGAGAAAGGTAATAACACCTCAGAAACAATTTAGAAAACAATTTTCTGAACTTTCAGGGTTTGTAACAACAAACTGGGACACTCCAGTGTGTGATTTTACTCATTCTCAATGACTCAGTACCACCTGGAATGGAAAAACACACGTGGTGCTCATCTGTGAAGCAGAGAATCGCTGCAAGTACAGCACTGGGCACGGTGACTCTGGGGTCAGGGGGAGGTTAGGGCAGGTTTGGGACAGGGCTGTGCCCTGAGGACATCCCAGGACATCTCTCTTCAGTTTTTTCTTGCTTATCTCTTATTGTAGCATTTGTCTGCTGCATTTTGGATGTGAATCCTGCCTATAACTCAACTAAACATTACCCCCCACAGTGCAGGTAGCTCAGATGATATTTTAGTGGTGGTCTTGGCAGTGTTGTGTTTACAGTTGTACTCAATGATCCTAAAGTTCTTTTCCAACCTAAATGTTTCTATGACATGGCTGTGAGAGCCACTGCACCTTCAGCCCCTAAAGCCAACCATGCTTTGGGTACAGTGCTTCTTTCCTACATGGAGACACTTGATTCTTCAGCTTCTGTGATTAAATTGAATTCATGTTGTTCTTGCTGCTTGGAACTGTGAGGAGCTGTTCACAAGACTCAAGGTATTTTCACACAGCTGTGCTGTGCAGGCCTGAGCTCCCTCTGAAGGAAGAGGTGATGAGCCCCCCATGCTGTCAGGGGAGCCTGTCTGCCCAGGAGGGTTCCCTACAACTCTCGAGCACTTTAGGTATCTCCTAGCTCACAGCAAATTCAATAAAAATTCCAGACAAAAGCCAGGCCCCTCACACAGCAACATTTATTTGCCTCCTGAAGCAGAATAAATGAAATTATCATTGCAGCTTCCCAATATTCAAAGTGTGCTATAGAAATATTTATAAAGAATTGAGAAAGTGTATTGCACATATGTTTCCAATTAAATGAAACTGGCATGGACCTCTCTAATTTAAGATATTATCCTGCCATTTTAAAATATGTAAGATGTAAGTAGTGAGCATGGTAGTAAAAAATAAAATTAACTGTCTATTCTCTTGCTGCAGGGCAGCAGTGAGGGATTTGGCTTTCTATCTTGCTTCTTTAACGTTTCTAATGTTTTTAACGAATGCTGGTGAAAATACATATTTCTGCCATTACGCTTTTTTAAAGTTATCAGGTTGAGCTTGAAAAGTGTTAGCTGCTACAAGTTGCATAGTTGATACTCTGCGTGTTTTAAAAGAATAAAGCATATTCATTTTTATAGTGCAATTTCCAAGCAGTGATAAACACGCTTGCCATAAGTGTGGTGTAGAACTGTGAATGGAAGCTGTTCATATTGAACACTATCTGGCATCCTATTCACAAAAGCCATTGTGAGTGTTGCTAGGAATGTAAAAGTATACAGAGATCACAGTGAGTCATGTGGAACAAGAAAGAGAAATCTTTCTTCTACTGCTCTTTCAAAGTGGCACAATTGCCTGAACGTTGGCCTTTATCCAAGACAGATGGATTATCACTAAACAAATTCCACTAAACCCTCCTTGCATTTACATAATGTAAGTTTCTAACATTTAACCAATTAAAAGAATCGGTGTTTATAGCTTTAAGGAACTTGTGGGTTAATTATGACTCTCTCTCTGTGGATATGATAGAAGTGATAAAATGAAACACTTTGGTAGTTGAGGAACTTGCTCACTGGTTTGCACTACATGGAGCAGACTGCTTTGTTGAAGGATTTTTTTTGCTTGAGGAGGAATAACAAGGGTTGAATTTCAGTTTGTTTTCAATACACAAATCCATTCAACTATACCTGTTCCATCAATAGAAGTATTTCAGGATGCAATTGATTTTTTTAAAGTTATGAAAATACAGTTTTGGTTTTTATGAAGAAGTTAAAGACAACATTTCTTGGCTGTATTCTAAATTTTACCGCTTGATTTTAACATGTCCTCACAATTCAGATAAACTTTTCAAGAGTTTCAAAACTCTTTTCAAGAGTTTTCAGAACCTGGCAGAACAGAAATTCTGATTTAACCAGCATCATATAAAACACCATATTGGCTAAAAATGCTATTCCTAGCAAGGTAATGCCCCATGGAAATGACAGTAGCCACCTTTCAGTGTGCTTTCTGAAAATGGTTGTTTGTACCATGTAGGAAAGGTGGCATTCCCAAAAATTGTGGGTACAATAGGAGACGTGATACCACTGACTGACCAACAAACACAAACACAGCTCCCGTTCTCACACACCAAAGAACAAAGGCAAAGCTGTGTTTTGGTTGAAGCACTGTAACTCAGTACAGAATAAGTTTTAAAAGTATTAAATATTTTTTTTTCAGTTATCTTGGTTTCCTTTCTTGTTGTGACTCATTTCATTTTGAAGATGCTTTTACTTTCCAAGGTAAGAAAATAGACATTAAAAGTGTATTGGAGAAGTGAGTGGGTTCTGGTACACAGCGTTCAGACCTGATGGAAAAATACAGCAGGAAACTAAATAGTAGCACAGAAAAGCTTCACTGGATTCCACTATTTAAACTAAACGAAGGTTATGGCAAATGTTTGCAAAATTGAATAAGTATTTTTTTTTATGGTTATAACAGGGCATAGAGGCTCCAGTTATCATCCACTAAAATTCAAAGCAACTCTTGCTGTGTTAGGTGCTGCACAAGGGTTGAGTCAATAGTCAGTGATAATAAAATCAAACAAACAAGGAAATAACATCAGGGGGGAAAAGAGAGAAAGACTAAAAAAAAAAAAAACCATGAAAGCTTTATGATTTATCAGCTGATTTATCCAAGGACGTTGAGAAAGTCTTCAACTGGAACAAGCATTGAAATCCAGAGCTCTGTAGCCCTGTTCTCAGTCCTTAAACAACTTCCTGTCTCAAAATGCAAAGAATTATTTTCCAATCTTTTACTTCTTTTGTTCTGCCCAATTTTATTACTTTAAACTATGTTTAGAGGACATTGGGTTTTCCTTTGTGAAAACTAACTATTAATATTAACTAATGTTAAAACTCCATCTTTTGATTTCTTTACATTAGATCAAATTTAAAACTGCACGTTAGTCAAAATTAAAAAAAAAAACTAATCCCTTTTTTATGAAATTCTGCTCTATGTTTACTTACTTTGTTATCCTCCTTTTCTTTTCCATTTTGTTCTTTTATGTAAAAATAGGCCTCCTGGTAAGTAATATCAGTTAATAACAATTACTTAAAGTATATTTTGTTTAGTAGAGAAGCAAAAATCATCCTTGATTTCTTGATGTGTTCTGTAATCCATGTCATATGGATGGCTCCATAAATCTTTCTAATGCCTAATAAAATACACTACTGAATAGCACACTCATTACATATTAAACTGAAAATTCTGCTGCATAAGTGCTGGTGTGTGATTTGAAAACAATAAAACCAGCATGGAATTGTGAATTACAATCAGCTTTCTACGTTTCTGATTCATAAAAATATATATTTATGCTCTCTCCTTAACTAGCATTTGAACTTTTCATCTAGCCTGTGCCAAATGAATACAAACATATTTCTTTATTTACTGGCATATAAGAAAATGTCTCATTGTTTCTAAATTTGACCCCACATATGTTCAGAAGGTTGTTTTTCTTTATTCTTGTCACTCTTTGGTTTGTTTTGCTTCTAGGTCAGGGCTCACAAAATTTGAATTTCCTCCTCTAAATGTTTTTGTATTTCCTGCTAATTCCCCAGGTACAGTTTTGGTTTCCAAATAAATACATTTGGATTTTACCTATATTTGTGTTTTATTTGGTATTCCCACTCCTCTCCTGCTCCTTTCAGTTTCCTAGGAGGGATGATTACATTTGGAACAGCCTATTTCAAAATAAACCCAGCAACCACAGTCTTTAAGAGCTCTATTCTTTTCCATGATTTCAACATTCCTGAAATCTCTAGTAGCACAAACTATCTATATACAAATAATTTTCTTTTTGCTCTAAAGAATGTAATTTGTAAAAGGAGCAGAACAGCAGTAACTCCAGCAGTGCATTGTGCAGAGGAAGCTATCAGAGACTGACATCATCTAATGGAGTGTTAAAAGCAGAATTATTAGCATTTATTGTCACCACTCAGCATTGTTAATCCAGATTAACAGTCAGTAGGCTCAGCACACGGAGAAAGAATAATAAAGAGGCAGTTTGAGCTGAATGGCTGGTGATATGAAAAGGAATTAGCTCTCAGTGGTGTTATCAGCACTGCAGCTCCTCACTGGGCTTGGCAATTGCAGCAGAGCCTGTACTTGGTGTGAACCAATGGCTTTATTGGCACTTGTCATGTGAAAACACAAAATCCAGAATGCAGAAGCAAAGCCAGGTACTAACCACCACTGTCATAACAAACCCACAAGGATTCATTAATGAATTTCACCATGAAGGGATAAATTCAGCTAATGCTACTGAATGGATTTCACCCAGAACACCACTCCTGAATATCAGTGCTGGAAAGAAACAATTCAGGACAACGTGAAAAACATCTCTGCTGTGCCAGCTTTCTGCAGAATCAAAGTTCAAAGGCTATTTTCAGTTTGAATGACTCTGACGTGAAGAACAAGAGAAAAAAAGATGGAACAAACCAGATTTTCCTGAAAGTGCTGCCTGCAGGTGGGTGTCTGTCTCAGCCTCCCCTGAGCTGAAACACCCAAGCAGCTCTGCAGGCAGCAGAGCCTGTCAGAGCTGAAAGGTGCAGGACACAAAAAATACAGGCAAACATCTATAAAAATGAGTGCAGAAGAGTTTGATGGAATAATGCACTCTAGTATGATAGCTTAATATTCTCCAAGGCAGGCTAAAAGAGACAGATTTTATGACTTCTCATTACAAAACAAGACATCATGGATTTCTTATTTAATAGCTGGTCTGATGGCTGCTGCTATTTTAACAATTTTCAGAATACAATCTTTCATCCTTAGGTTTCAATAATGTATCTTTTAAAATGCGATTGTATGACAGGATGTGGGGATTATAGAAAGAGGCTAAGGAAAGGCTAATATAAAGCAAGAATTAAAAATGCTAATTGTATAAAATATTAGCTTGAAATTGAAGCTCTGGGATTTATATTTCATTGATAAACAAAGACCTGTTTCCAATCACTGCCATTAACCCACATTCCCATTAACCACCGTAGTGACAGTGATGTGGGATGATTGAGCAAATTCAGACACACAGAAGTTAATGCATTGATCAATAATGATGCTGAACTGAAAGTTTGTGGTGATAAAATAAATACAAATACTAGTTTTGCAAATACAGATTTTAAGATATCTCTCAGAGTCCAATGATACACATTTTTGTCAGCACCTGCAATTTTAAATGAAAAGGTATAATTTTGCTGCTCACATAATGGAAAATAAATTAACAGCAAGAACAGTGACTGAAATAGAAGATACTTATCTTGGGGTTTTTTTATACTTCATGAAGGTTTCAATTTGCTCCTCAACTATAGTGGTGTAGACCAGGAAAAGTTTAACTAAACTTCATAAAGTTTGCTACTTTAATGTTCATATAAGCAAGAAGAAACCGACTGGATCTTGTAATCATGTAAATAGAAAGTGCACAAATGAGTTACACAACCTGGAATTTATCTGTCAGCTCCAACTAGGAAAAAGGAGATAGAGAGGTCACTGTTACACTATGCTGGATCCAAATTGTGTGATATTTTAAAAAAATACATTTACCAGTACTTGGGAGCCCTAAGAAATAGGCAAAGCAGCATCACACCGAGCCCTTCAGCCTGGAGCTGAGTGTTGGGCACAGCTGATTTAAGGGCCAGGCATGGGAGTGGTGCCAGCCCAGCAGTCCCTGTGTGCCAGCAGGTGCTTACACTCCCTGGATAACCCAGGGAAGCATCCTGGAGTGGCTGGTTTGCCAGCAGGGCCCAGGGGCTCACACCTCACCATTCCCATTTATCTCACAGAGCTTGGTTTGTTGGCCTCGTGGTGGCCTGGCTTTCCCCCAGGGCTGGACACGAGCTCCTTACGGGTCGCACACTACAGTGGGTGGCCAGGGTGCCTCCCTGAGCTGGGAGCAGTGATGCAGACACAACATCACAGACAGGTGCCTGCAGCAGGGATGGCTGCATTAATCTGCTCATCTCTCAGTCACAACTTTGAGTGCTTTATTATCCAGACTACTTAATAGTCCCCTAAATTATCCCCCCTGCTTATGTAGGGGGAGGCTTGCTGGGAACTGCCTGCTGGGCTTCCCTCCTGCACAGGGATATCAGGAGAGGCCCATTTTCAGTGCTAGAAGAATTCTTGGTGTGGTGACTGATCTCAACATGAAGGTTCTAATCTGAATTGCTGTCTTTGTGTCTTGTAGGAACAACTCAAACCAGGTGCAAGTAGTTTGGAGGAACAGATTTGTGACAAAAAATTGAATTAATTTTATGTATATAAAGTAACACTGACCCCATGTTTTTAAGATGTAGCTCATGCATGAAGTAATTGGGCACTCATGCATAAATTAGTTAGGTGCTCATGCATGAATTAATTGGGCACTCGTGTGAAGTAATTGTGTGCTCATGCATGATTTGATTGCGTGCTCATGTGTGAATTAATTGGGTGCTCATGCATAAATTAATTGGGCATTTATTAACACCTTTATGCTGTTCTAGGTGTTGTTTTGGAGAACCCACTGAGCTCCAGATGGAAGACCAAGCTTCAGTGACCACCACAGTGGATATGGGATGTGAGGGGCCACAGTATCAGTTTCAGCAGGAAATTTTCTGTGTAGATCTTCCCAAAGCTGGGATAACTGGCACAATGAATGACAGATCTGAAGAAATCAGATACTTGGGGTGGATTTTCTGATCAGCACTGCCAAGCAAAAGCTACTCCACTGATATTAACAGCTCCTACTGCCATCAACAAGCAAAGTTCCATGATCAAGATTTTATAAATGCAAGAATTTTACATTATTTGCAATAGTCAGTCCTTTCAACTACTTCAAAATCTGAATTAAAAACCACTGAGTAAACTGCAGCTGGACTCATACTAAGAGGAAGGAGAGGAATAGAGAACTTTCACTTACAGTGTTCAAAGTCTTCTGATTAAATGTAGAAAAAACAATGAAGAATAAACTTTACAACTTTATTTGCTACCTAATAAGCCATGCTTCACTTGAAACCCTGGTTTAGAGTTTTGCTGCAGCCTTTAAAAAATGTTGCCCACATTTATTTCAGGCTTTTGTTGTTCTTTCCTGCTTATCCACCTTCCACAGGCTTCTCCTCCCTTATAAGCTTTTTAAGGATTTCTTCATATAAATGAGGTTTTGGTCAGCTCATGGACAGCTGTTGGGGGATGTTTGAGACATCAGGTGGTGTTTTGCAGGCATCAGAAGGACTGACACGTTGGGGGTCTCTTCTTTCCATTATCACCTTTTAATTCAAATCCAGGCATTTATTAACAGCTTTGTACAACAAAGGAGAGACATTGCCTGGTTTATGTAAATGGAAAAGTGCCCTGAGACTGGCAGATTCCGGTGGGGACAGAGCTGCAGCAGGTGACTGTGTGACAGTGGAGCTCAGAAGGCAAGGTGGAAACCTACAGAAATGTAAAAAACTCTGTCCTGTTTGGCTTGCACAGGATACCTGCAGGAGTAGATAAGGAGGTGGCTCTTCCTCCCGCTGCCCACTGCAGCACACAGAGCCCTGCATCCCGTGGTTGGCCTCCATCCACTGTGATCCATCACCTGAACCAGCCTGCCTGGGGAGAAGCGAGGGGTGGGAGGAAGGGGTTCCAAGATTTGGGTTTGTTTCTCATTACCCTGCTCTGGTTTGACATGCAATCAATTCAGTTTTTCTCAAGTCGAGCCTGTCTTGCCTGTGACAGCAATTCCTGAGAGATCTCTCCTCACACAAGAACCTTTTGTTGTATTTTCTCTCCCCTGCTCAGCTGAGGAGGGCAGGAATGGAGTGGCTCTGGTGGGGACCTGGTGTCCAAACAGGGTCAGCCCATCACAAACGTGTGGTAAAAGCATTTGTTCCTGCTGCTGCCTTGCTCTGAGAGGTTTTGAGAAACATTTCACTGTTCCTTCAGCAGCTTCTTCCTTCAGTTCTGTCATGAAAATGGTTATCACTGGGTAATCCACACAGTGTTTGGCTAAAAATAATGAAATTAACTTGTTTTCCTGGTAATTGGAAGCAATTTTTTTCTCTGCACACTCTTCAGTTCCATCCTGTGTAAGCTCAGAGCTCATTTCCATTAAAATTCCAGACCACAGAGCAGTCTTGTGGTTATTCTGTTACTTTGAAATGACTCAGTGTGGGAAAGATACCAAAAGCCCTCAATTGATCTTTTAACTCTAAGATACAAAATACATTTTCTCTCCACTGGTGGTCTGTTGTCTGCAGCTTATCTATTAACTCACAGAGGTTCAAGTGTTCAGTTGGGGTGCAAGTACAGACAGATGTTTCATGTGTTTCCAAGCAGGGGAAAGCCTTTCGGTTTTTTTTAAAGGAAGTCTGATCAGCTCTTTCTTTCACACAGAAAAGAAACTTAATTTAATTTGTTTCTTTATTAACTATCTTTTGCCTTTGAAAAATCTAGGAGCATTCATTTCCCTAGTGTCATCACTTTGGATTTTAGTGACTACTTAAGTACCTGCAGTTGTGGCTTTTAGTTGGCTCATTCAACTTATATCAGTTAACTTTGCTGTTGTTAAAAAGGCAAAGATTTGTAGTTGATTAATGGGGAAAATTGCAAAGGTTCATTATTATCATGGTCATTCATATTATTTTCACAAACTCAAAAGTTTTATTGACAGAGTTGTATCTTTAACTGCTTTGATTTACAAAATAGCCTCATGATCTTAATTCAAGGCTACACATGAGGTTTAGACCTTCCATAAACCCCAGCTAATATTTTGTTTGGGAAAAAACACATTGAGATCCTTTTCATGACTGTCAGGTCAGGAAGAAGCTTCAAAAGCCAAGGGAATCTGTTGAGTTGACAGATTATTTGTGTGAAGACCTTGTTGCTTTGGAACTTCATATAAACCCACGGCAGAAAGTATCTGAAGATGAAGGGATACAGTGGGACTCAGGAATTTTGTGGGATGCAAGATTAAGACAATTTCAAGAATGTGGAAAGGGAATGAGACACCAGATAAATGACATTTTCCAGTTTGTGAGGATGGATCTTGAGGCAGCTTTCACTTTCCCACATTAAACCTATGAGGACTTTGGCTTTCCCATTCAAGAGCAGAGGTAGTTTAGGTGCAGCTCAAATTCTTTGCATCCTTTTGACTTTGCAACACTTCCTGCTGTCCATTTCTTCTTTCCACCACCACTGTGCTCAACATTTCAGTTTTTCTGGTCTTTTTTCTTTTCCCATCTGGAGAGCCTGTGTATAACCTGTAGCTATGAAACCCCACAGACCTAAATAAAGTTTGTGTGCTGGCAGCACCTCTTCAAGAGGCCACGGCTTGAGAGGCAATCAGGAGTTTTCAGAAGATATTCCAACTTTCCCCCCACATTATTCATGTTGACCTATATTATTTGTGACACAATTTTAATCCTTCTATTTCTGACCCCAAGGTATGGGGCTTTTCTCTTTTGTTTGTCTCTTAGGCAGCTCCCATGGTTACCTACCCCAGCTCACAGCGACTTCAGCTCTTTGCTGACCCTCCCTCACCTACTGTGGATGAAATTACAGAGACTGTTGAAAAGTTTTACTTCAATTAACAATCCCAAGCAATTACTGAAGGTAGAAAAACAATTACTTTACTGTAAATTTGAATCCATATGGTTTTGTACAGTATTATATAGACTGAGCAGATATAGGGTACAATTTATGGAAGAAAAAAAGATCTAAAAGAATGTAACATGACTCAAATCAGGTTAAGAGATATTTGACCAGAGAAGGTCAGAAAAACTTTTCAAAGTTTTGGATAGAGAAAACTGCAGTTTTCTCAGCTGGTGATGACTGAAAATTCATAGTTCAACCTTACACCTCACATGAAAGAATTCTCCATCTGTGTAACAGCAAGACTAAGGAATATTAGAAAAGAGAACTTAGGAAGATGGCAGGAGGATCTCTGTGTTAGTCGGTTGTTGATTGTTAAAACATCCTCAGCTTCTAACCAGAGTGTTAGTCCAAAAAGTCTCTTATAAGGTCAGTTGTCCTTGAAGAAACTTTGTGACTTGAAAATGAATATAAAAGGATAAGGAAGAAATATTAAGTAACAACACTTCCACTTGCAAAAAAGAAGAGTCTGAAATAGCTCTCAGAATAGCTCTCAGCCCCCTTTTTTTTTTCTTTTCTTATGAGCTTCCACATCCCTAAATATATTCCCCTAGTTTGTCAAGGTAGCTCTGGAAAAAAACAATATTGTGTTGATTCTGGAAAAAAAAAAAAAAAGCTTCTTTCTGCAGGGGAAAAAAAAATGTTGCTTCAAAATAGGCGGAGAACTGTGCACTGTGTGCATTTGGTCTTCACTCATTATCTGAAAATCAGCCAGGAAAGGAAAAAAAACAGAAAAATGAAAAGGTGCTATTTTTTCAGTAAAACATTTCCACTTCTTTGGAAACTATTTGTGTAGCTTTGAAGGAAGCAAAGGAGTGGTGCAAAGAGATTGTTATGGTAGTTTAGCACAGCATTTCATTTTTCAGTGATACCAGAAACACCCCATGCTGAGTGACCAGTACCAGGAATCCTCCCCATTCTGATCAATCTTGCATGTGACAATTCATTGTTTTAAAAAGGAGATTGAGGCTTTAGGAAAGACTGAGTGAGGCTGTGTGAAGGTAGGACTTCCTTCAGAGAAATGTTTGTGGAACCATCTGAAAGAGGTGACAGAACTATCAGAACTACTGGAATATGAGTAATGAGTTGGCGAAACCAAGGGAGTGGCAAAGACTGATTTAGGTCAGCAATGGACTGTTGCTGCTCCAAGAATTCATACTCAAAATTTGACAGAGGACAGAATAGTTACAGAAAGTGCTATAAAGCCCTGCCCTCTGATACATGAGCAACTCCTGAACAAGAAAACAGTGTGATAATCCGAGCTGGAGTGCCAGTGGGAAAGCCAGGCTCCTTCAGCATCACAGGCAAGCCCAGCACTAACTCTGAGAATGAAAATAAAGTTGGATTTGATATATGGATGGGCATGGCAGGGAAATATCCAGCACTAGGAAACACAAGACTGTTTCTGAACTTATGCAGCAGTTAATTTATTACTGGGCTAATTGAATAATGCATGATACCTTCCACCTGAGACTGCTGAACTTCCTTTATGATCTCCATCCCAGTTCTGGAAGGACTGTGATAAACCTCTTCCAGCTTACTTTCAGCACCTACACTGAAACATTCTGAATGTCATCTTGCATAAGTATTCTGAAATACAGACTGGTGAATGCACATTATTGAAATTTGGTTGGGATTTGGCAAGTATTTAATGGTGCTTTCCATATTTTCCCCTGAATTTTTATCATCCCAATAAATTCAGACAAAGATGTAACATTCAGATCTTGATAAGGCTGTAAGCAAGCATTTATTTCCTTTATAATTTTCTATTAATTACAGAGCAGCTAATGAATTTTAAGAGTCTGCTATTAATTCATTTACATTGGCTGTCTTTAATTGCCTATTAAGTACCTGGACTCATTTGAGAGATTTGCATGGAATTGTTGCCAAAAATGTCTTGTGCAACTGCACCAGATTCTTTTTCTGCCTGAGCTCTCTATTGTTTTATGCCATATTTATCATGGTTACTTTCCTTTTGCACAGCTAGCCTTTTAGCAGCTTAGATCTAAAAGCATTTAAAGTAATTATCCTCTGTAATTATCTTCCTCCATTTGTCTGACTGTTTTCTAATACTAAAAAAACTCTACAGAAAAACCCCTGCATAACAACAAATCAACAGATTTGGTCAGATGTTGGGCAGGCATTAATTATTCACAATGAATAACTGTGTAATCTGTAAAAAGCATACACTAGAAATTAAGACTTGTCCCTAAAATACGAATTTATCTTCCAGGAAAAAAAAATTAAATAGCAAAAATTTTGCAATCCCGTGTTGGGAAGAAAACAAAATATTTTTAGCATCTCAAATTGTGTAGAGTATTTCCCTAGTCATGGTGTGCAGTGATATGAATGAGGGTTGCCACCTAAAACAGATTATCCAACAGACCACCCCACAACATACCCTTGTTTCCCAACTCCCCAGTCTTGAGTAAGTTGCCAAGAAAAAGAAATCGTTTTGAAGCTGAATCATTAGAAGGTTCACTGACAAAAACACATCACTGCACAGCACTTGCACTTCACAAAAAGGTATTTTCCAGGGGAAGATATTCCACTGGAAAATCTGCCTGTCTCCATCAGTAATTGGCCATGCCTTGAAACTGGAGTGCTTATATCTTTTTCCCCCTTCTGTAATCTTATCTAACATAGCTGTGGATGTTCCTATTATCCATAAAAATGTCTAATCCCTTTTGAATCCCACTAAGTCCTTATCTGTCCCACAGGGTAAATTTTCTTTTGTGTAAAACCCCCGATTCCTTTTAGCCTTTTTAAAATTTGTAAGTGATCCGTCTCACTCATCCTTGTATGATGAGAAAGGGTAAATAGGAGTTTCCTTCCACCTGCTGGGTGTTGTTTTGCATACCTCTTATACATCCTTCTTTTATGAGGTTCTCCACTAGGATAATATCCTTAATCCCTTTCAACCTCATTTCATAGGGAGGGGGTTGGTTTAAATAGGACTTTTTTTCCTTTGGATGGAGAAGGGAATAAAATTATGAGATCTGAAATATATAATTTGATTCACCAGAACTGTAATTTTACGCAAGTATAATTCCATTGAAATCAGCACCTCCTAATGTGCAAGGCTTGTCTCTGCTCTGTCTGTGTCTGCAAAGGCACTGTATCATTTTCTGTCCTCTTCTGCTCATTAGTTAGTATTTTTTATCCTTTTTTTTTTTTTGAAGCACAGCTGTACACTGAGCAGGAGGCTTCCTGTGACTATCCAAAACAATTCCCAAGTCTTTTTGTGACCTGGTTCCAAATAATTTGGACGCTCACACCATGCCCAAGCAGAATGCTCTTGGAGAGGCAATCGCTGGGCTGATTTCACTTCTTGAAATGTGCTTGCCAAGGAACAGAAGATGGAAGGGGGAGGAGGGAGAGACCACATGTGGCCATTTATTTTAAGACCTGTAAATGGCTGGCAACACTCTGGTTCTATAATACTTTGTATCAGTATTTGTACCTTAACAATAGATCAAGTTATACTACATTTTGAGGATATCCAGAACCCCCACCTGCGCTTGTGTAAGATGCACTTAGCAAATGTCTCAGCTACAATTGTGTGGATAAATGGAGTATTACTATCCCACTGTAAAGACGAGGCCATGAGATACAGGAAGAGTTAATGCTATGCCCAGAGTTAATGTTAGGAAGGTGGAAATTCAATCTGAAGTTTCCAAGTCATACTCTGGAACTTTAAACACGAACTGCTTCTCCCTTATTCCTCAGAGGAAGACAATACAGGCCAAGACAAAGAGATTTTCCTCAGTTTCCCTGTGCACTGTTCCATTCCCCTATGTCCATCTGCTCTTCCTAGGTAGGGGCTTAAAACTACTTACCTTCCCCTTTCAAATTTGGTATCTTTGAGGCACTGGCACACTGGAGAGAGAGATCTTTAACATAGAGATAATGCACTCATGGTGACACACAAATCTGAAGGAAGGCAAAAAGCTTTCATGCACTGAGTGGCTCCTGAATAGCAATTAATGAACACGCGCGAGGCGTTCCAGCAATGTTCAGCTCCACAAAAGAAGCAGAAGCAGCAGAGATAAGGCATCTCTTTTTCAGCCAGCACTGCTGATAATTAAGTGACCTTGTCAGAAATTATAGATGTTTACTGATTCAGCAGAGAATACATGAGGACAAAAAAAAAATTACAAAATTGTCTTTTTATGTCAAATCAACTAAAAAAAATCCCAGCTTAAGGTAAAAGAAGAAGAAAAATCTGTCACCTAAGTCTTTATTTTCAGAAGCCAGGGTATAATGGAACTAATATGACAAAAGCTTGAAGAATACCTTTGTGCATTTTTGCATTTTTATATATGCAAATCAAGTAAATGTAGGGCTTAGGGCTGCTTATTTAACAGTTATACAATAGGAGCATTAATGTGATTTGGCTTGAGAAATGCATATTTCAGGCAAAAGAAATTATTTGTATCAATATTACTACGTCAAGGATAGGGAAGTGTAAAAGAAGATTGATAATATAAATAGCAGCAAGCAATTTCATACTGTTTAAATAAATGGGGGAAAACCACCTGATGGCTGCAATTAATTCATTACTATGTTACAAATTACAGAAGTCTGTTGTGCATCCTAATGATTAAGTAGGGCAGTAAATGACAAAGTGCAGTGGCGTGGCTTTTTTTGACTCCCACATGAGGGACCGAGCCCTCGTCCCTTGCCCTGAGCCAGCACCGGCATCCTGCACTCTGAGCTGCCCTCTGAGCACCAGGGCAGCCCCCAGCTCCTCCTGGAGCCTTGCTGGGGCTGCTGGAGTGGGGGAGTAGCCAGGCAGGGAAGGGATGTTCTATTCTGAGGGTGAAACTCGGAATTCTATTCACTTCAAGAATAATTTTTAAATATTATTCATGCAAAACTCTCCCCGTGTCAGGACTGTGGATGGCCAGCACACGCTCTGACCTTTCTCCAGCTCAGAATAGCACTGGATGAGCTCTTTGCAGGAAGTTATTTGTCAGCATTTGCATTGTGCAGCCTGTGAAAAGCCCAAGCTCACTGCTGGGCTGAGATCTCGCTGGCATATGAATAATAATGAGGTGTTTGTTATAAATCCAGGTGATGAGGATCCCGCGCTGGCTCCCTGTCTGGGGAGAAGCCAACGGGTCCAAAAGATCTTGGACTCACAGATGAATGTCCAGCACAAGGCTCATGCCTCATGGAGCCCTCCTGCTTGGAGAACTGGTCACCCATCCCAGCACAGATCTGCTGCTCATGCATAAATTAATTGGATGTTCATGCAAGAGTCATTGGGAACTCATGCGTGAAGTAATTGGCCATTCAAACATGCAGTGCGAGGGCACTCATGCATAAATTAATTGGGCACTCATGCACAAATTAATTGGGCACTCATGCATGAAATAATTGGGTGCTCATGCATGAATTAATTGGAAATTTATTGACACCTTTGCGCAACAAAGGAGAGATATTGTTTTGCTTTTCAGGAAAATAACTGTTGGGATTAGTCACAGAAAGGAGGTTTGCAGGCTCTGAAAGTTCACTGCCTTGAAAAAAAGGCAACTTGGGTATTTCTAAGAATTTTCTTGCTTTTTCTAGGTACATCTTTCCTCAGAGGAATTCTGTATGAGTATCATAAAAAATTTAGATTCTGAAATGAGCATGGAGGAACAGAAATGCAGTTTGGAGAACCTCATCTAGAAAGGGTTTCCCCAGCCTCTGCACTGAGATGATTTTATTGCAGCATTATCTCCTCACTATTGACATGATCAAGTGGAAACTGTAATCCTTGAACTACTCTGACATTTCAAACTCGTCTGAGTTGCTCACACCATTTAAGAAATTTGATTTTCCTGATTTAGCAACATGGGTGTAGTTTCTGATGCACATCACTGGACAAAATACTGGGATTAAACCTCACTGTTTTGCACTAAGAACAAAATGTGTGATATTGCATCTTCTTATAGAAGGATGAACACCTTGATGTCTACTACAATTAGGATATTATGGCTTATTACAACTAATCTACATTTTGTGACATAATGTGACTTCAAACAGAAAGTAAAATTGTACACAAGAGTATAAGAAATGGCAGAAATTCATTTTGTGCTCATGCATTACATGACTGGGAATCCATGCAGAGATTAATTGGGCACTCATGCATAAATTCACTGTGTGCTCATGCATGACATAATTGGGCACCCATGCAGCTATTTTTCCACTTATTACAGAACTTTTTTAGAACTATACGATGCCCCAGCTGGCCGAATTTTGTATCACTGTCAAGTTACCTGCCATGATAAAATGCCTGACCTGAGATATTTAGGAACAGAAGAGGTTCTTGGTTTCATATTAATTAAAAATGGCAATTTAATTACTAAAGTAATGATGACATTTACTTGATCATATACTCCAGAAGCAAGTATCATCATTTCAAGTAATTTTTTTAAATAAAATGATTACATCTATTCTTTACGTAAAAGCCTGAATTCACCCTTAGCTATCACCCTGTATTAGGCTCCTCTAGAGTAAGTTTCACCAGATAAATTTGCCTAAATGCTGCTGCAAAGTGCTGAAGCTGCTGCTGCTCCTGTGTTCCCCCAGCAGAGCTGTTTGACCTGAGGGGACCCAGCGCAGCACAGAGCCCTGAGCTCTGCTCCCTTCCCTCCCCACAGCTGTGCGCAAGGTTTCTTCAACAGCACTTGAAAAAGTCCTTCAAAAAGAAACAAAACCAACAAACACCCAAACACACACACAGAGCCTGAAAACTGTTTAAGGCCAGACATTCATCTGGCCTTGCAGTACCTGCATCTTCTTAACTGGGATGGCTGTAAAACAGACCTGGCAAATTAATAACAGAATGAATTTTAAATGGTGCATCAGGCCTCTATGAGTTTAAATCAATGTGGCATAATTAACACTGTTTCCTCCCAGAAAAAGGTTCTCTAGGCTGTCAACATTTTTTAATACACTTCAGTCTGAATAGAATGTTCTTTTGGCAATAGATATTAGTTGGCAGGAAAAATTACTCATGACCTTTTAGCTTATACAAATAATTCAGGCTTCTTTTTCTTGTTAAAGTCTGCACACTGCATCTTCCATAAAAAGTGACAAAACATAATGGAAATAATTCTATTTTAGCATTCAGTGCTGCGTGGTTGTTTTCAGGCAGGGAAAAAACAATATGCACTTTTTTGTTTAAGGGCTATAGTCCAAGAGAGACAGAATTTCATTATTAGACCATGCAAATCAGTCAGCAGCTTGTGTACCATTGGTATGCATAATATTGGGATAGTCTTACTGTATTATGAGTATTTCTGGCCAAGTACTATAAGCAGGCAGGCCCTAACATGTAGCAGTTTGTATATTTTGTGCCTCACAAGGCATGGGCTGGAACAAGGAGAAACACTGGTTAGTGTCGCTGCCAAACACACCTTTGTGCCAGAACATTGTACTGTGCAATTGCCAGACTGGATTTTGTAGGGTTCTGTATGAACCAGCTGGGAGAAGGATTAAAAGCAGAGGAGACAGAAATTCTGGTTTATAGTTCAATCTCTGCTCCTGATGCAGCAGATCTCCAGCTGTTTAATACCAGTGAGGCAGAGATGGAGAGCAGATGCTCCCTTCAAGACCCAGATGTGCCTGTGGAAGAGGTTATTGCCCCAAAGTGCTCATTAGTGACCCTCCTGATCTGCTGGGAGTGGAGTTGGCATGAATCACTCCATTTGTTTAAGGCCAAAATTAACCAGACTCTCTCAGATCACTTGTTCAAATTATCTAATTGAAACCTTGGAAATCTTTACTAAATTATTGGAGGGAGTAAACTTCTGCACAGAAAGTAAAAGATAAGTTACTTCAGACAGGAATCTCTTCTGTCACTGAGGCCAGACCTGAAAGAGCAATGTTTTACTCCTCAATTTGGTGTCTGCATTCACACCCCGAGTAGGAAATAGGTCTGAGTCTAAAATACTGACTCTTACACACCCTGATAAATCACCATGCAAAGTTAGCTCCCTGCTTTACTGAGCTCTGATTGTCCAACATTCATAAAGACAGCACTAAATAGACAGTTTTCACTTTGCAGTAAACTTCAGACATTCTGCTCCATCAGTGTGGATGGCAATGACACAAGTGGCATCTGCTCCCATTCTTGGGTATTCCTGATAAAATCTGAAGTGCATTTTCCAAAATATTTACTGTAGTGAATATTCATTTGTTCTTATACTGCTTAGAGATAGGTATAAAGTTGTAAAGAAGGGTTAGACACAATTTTATAGAAAATTTGGGCGTTAGATAAATTTGGGCATTTTGTCCAAGTTAACCATTGGCAAAGTAAACTAAAGCTTACTTGACAGAAGGAAAAAATGTCTCTGTTTTGCTGACATCATATTCTAGTTAACAAGAACAGAACAGAGCTGTTAACATTTTTATTTTTCAGCATGTGTGGTCAAGAACAAGCCAAGATTCCCATCAGTTCAAAAACCCAGGGTCTGGCATCACAAGTCTTTTCCTCTGGCTGCTTTTGCAGTTCAAACACGTCTGTCCTCAGTTCAGTTGCACCACTGGTGTCAGCAATGGATAATTTTCACAGTACATACAAGGGCTGTTGAAAATGTAAGGAGTACAACAGTGGCAGCAATTAATGCCTGTTGGAGAGGGCTGAAAACCCCACAGCAAAACACAGAATTACTCAGATTTCAAAGCACTTTGCATTCATTAAGATTGTAGAGAGGCCATTTTTCCATGTAGAAAACCGAAAAGATTTAGTTATTTCTATAGAAAGTGAAGTCTTTGATACATGCAAAAGTCTCTAGTACAGAGATGTAGTCTCTAGATTTATTTTTCTTGCAAATACGAGCACATTTTAGGCAGAAATACCCAAATCTGAGTCAATTTCTTCATATTGGGAGTTTTCTGTCATGCAAAAAAACCCCTCAAAGCAACCCACACCTTGGGCTTTTACTTGGAGTGAAACATCTTGTCAACATTTCAGTAAAATCTAAGTTTTGTGCAGTAAAGCAGAAACTTAGGTGACAAATAATTTCGTTTCAAAATTCAACACCCACACCCCTCCCAGCCAGGCAATTTTGTCCAGCTTGAGTAGTCTGTTTTACACAACTGGGGAAGAGGTCTAACAGACACTTACTTGTCATGAAATACATTCCCTGCTTTTGCCATCTGCTGGAATGAACCACTTGCCACTCATTAGTGCATTTTTCAGGTTAATTAAGTTTTGCAATAGCCAGAACATGGAACAACACTGCTCGGCCCTGGGTGAGCAGCCTGACACATTCAATTTATGCTGTGCCATTACCACTGGATGGCATTAGTTAGTTGTGCTACAGGAATGGATGTGAAAGGGATCAATTAAACTTGGACAGCTTTTGCCAATAAGTATTAAAGCATTAAACTGTGAGTTATCACTGTGTGATCAGCTGATGGCCATGGATACTGCATTTGCCTCCCAATGCTCAGCCAGCTTCCATGAACACAGACACTGAGAGAAAGCAGTGTCTCCTGTTGTTTGCACATAAAAAGACAAATAACCTTGTCATGTCAGTAATAAGCCATAATTCAATAATGCTCCAGTTGACTTTTCCCTCACATACTGGCATTTCAGCTACTGCTGTGATACAAATTCCAGTCCCAGCAGTGGAAACCAACACAGGTCAAAGCCTTCATGCCAGCAACCAAGCTTCAGAGCACTTCCAAAATCCAAAGGCACTTTAAAATCGAGTGTTTCAAACTAAGCTGATTGTTAGATTTCTTTCTCCACCAGCCATGTGTTGAGAGTCATGCCAAAACCCACACTAATCCAGCTGAAAAATAAATACACACAAACACAACCCATTTTTAACCCACTCAGCTGGGCCCACACCATGGTGTAGGACAGTGCTTTGTTCACTGCTGGGATCAAAGTCTGTCACTGTGGTGGATTCTCTGGGGAGGCCTCAGCTCCCAGAGTGTTCCTTCTTTTGGTTTGGGCTGAGGAGAAAAAAAACCAAATCCAAGTGTAAATCTTCAAAGAGACCTCTTCACTCTCTTCCCCAATTCTTTCCCCAAATGTCTCATCTTAAGGGTATTTTCACAGGGAAGAGATGACACTGGGCTACAAACATCTTCATATTTCCCTGAGGGGGACCTCAAACACAGCTCCATTTCATGGGTCACTCCAGCAGAGGTTCCTGAAAAGTGCACAGAACAGCATAAAGGGCAAGGAGGTGGGAGAGCAGCTTTGCAGTCAGAGAATTGAAACCTTGGGAAGTTCTAAATCACCTCCCATTATAGCCTTGCTTTTTCCAGACCACTAAGCCATTATCCCAACATGATCACATGAAAATCCTGAAAGGGGAGGGAGAAGAAGAGATAAAAAAATTTTGGAAAAGCGAAGATAGAAAAAATTGCCTGAAAACAGGAATCTCACTGCTTCCAAATACAAATATAAAATTATTAAAAGACAGTAAAACACACTGACCTAAATGTGATTATTAAGACAAGTACACGACTTGTTGATAGGATGTTCAAGTGCTTGAGGTTGGAAGTGCTGATGCCTCCAACAGAATTATAGAAAATAATCTGACTATTCTTGATTATTTCATGCTTTGAGAGAAACGTATCCTTTGTGAAGCCGTTTTAAATGACCAGTGAAAAAACAAGGGACTCTGCATTGTGCCAAGATTAAGCTGATACAAAACTAATTTCTGTTTGCTCTAAGCCTAACTTTTTATTTCTTTCTGACTTAAAAACCACCTCAAGTATCAAGAACACAGAATTTGAGAGCAGTGTTTTGTTTCTTTATAACGTGTAATAAAAATAAAGTGTTTGGTAGAGAAGTGGGATTTTGTTTATTTATTAAAGAAACCCCTTGTTATGTTTCCCTTACGTAAGACCCAAGTTATATTGATCAAATCATCATTCTACTGAATGTTCATTTTTATTAGGTGAGAGCTGACAGAATGATTGTTGTGAGCAATTTCTGAACACTGGCATTCAGGATGGTAGAAAAAGTGCCTTTCACACTGCAGTTTTCCTCAAATGACAAACACAAAGCCCAGGAATGGGCTAATGCAATCTGTTACTGCCACAAAATTCAAATGCATTGCCTGGATTGAAGTAGGATTAAAGCTTTGCATGAAAAGTGGAGAATTTTAGGATGAGTAGTTACTTAAAGAGACTGGATATATTTTTACACTTTATGTTCAAACTGTGAATGAGAGAAATGAAGGTTGAAAATAGCTCTCCAAAAGAAGAGTCCATCCACCCTGACCAGTCCAACGAAACCTGAGGGATCACAGGGAGCAGGGGTCTGCACTGGCTGCACTCTGGCATCAGTGCTCAGTACATCCTTGGTTCTCGTTAATCTGCAAATATGAACATGAAAATAACCTCAGAATGGCATTTTTGAGAAAGTCAGTGTGTCAGCCCTGCTTGTGTGGCTACAAAAGATGCTGAGATTTGAAGCCCCTTTTGCTGCTCTTGATTCCATTTTTCATCTCACCTAAATGACTGGAAATCCGCTTGGCACAAGATTCACCTCCAGGCAACCTGGGGCAGGATCAACCTCATTGGAGAAGCCTCTGTTCTGCTACAGCCCCTCTGCATTTCACCTGTGCAAGCCCTGAACTCTTCTGAGAGCGTTTTTGTTGTGGGATGTGGGTGTTTTTTCAAATTATGGAGTGAAATTGTACTCAGATAAGTGTCCTGTGAAATCCTCAGGTACAATTATCCAGAACACAGGTTATGATAACTGGAAAAAGCACTAAAAATTGGGAATCTCTCAGCAAGGTTTCTCAATATAGCAAAGGCACATTACAGCCCTGCTGTCTTTAGTGTGGGAACCTATAAGCCAGTATACTTAAAGGGCAAATATATCAGACTGATAAATGATGAAATACAAAAAACAATTTACCAAAGGGAACATAAGAACTATTCAGTCATGATCATACCTCTGCTTTGTTTCACAGGTGTGGGTACATCCCCTAAAAAACTCTCTGGACATCTTCCTTTACTTTCACACTTCTCTTTTTGCCTCATATACAAACAAAAGGGAAAATATAGTAGCAAATATCTCTCCTCTTGTAAGAGGATCTAAATGTAATGTATTTATGAATCACATTAATAATGGAATAAGGAATTGATGAATAAGAATGAAAACATTTACATAGCAAAAAGAAGCAGCTTTTACTATAAATTATTAATAGCCTAATAATGACAATATGAAATAATAATTAACAAAGGCACAGTCATTATCACCCAAACAAGAAATAGCTTGACTTAACAAAGAATCCTACATAACAGATATGCTAATCTTATTTTCCAATTTCTGGAAACATTTTCCGTTACTTTTCAAAAACTCATTATCAAAGTCACAAGTAGGAAACTACTCAAACATTGCAATATTTTGGTTGTAAAACAATTTGATAGTTATTATAAAGTTTTTTTCATCTCTGTGGGAGAACAGGACGAATTCATTTATGCAGGAGTAATTTCTTCCACAGTCATTTTGCGAGATGATTTATCTGTGGAGCGGGAGAGACAATAATAAAGTCTCGGATTTAAATAGTGCCTTTCATCCCAAAGGATCCTGAAGTGCTTTACAAGATATATCTCTGCACAGGAATAACGTCAGCCACCCCAGCAGTGATAGATGGTGCCTGTTCAGCAGCCTGCACAGAGATGCTGTGTAACAGTCTAAAGCAGGCAGTGAGGAACACCAGAGCCAGCAGCAACCACAGGTGGGATTAGAACAGCAAAACTTTCCCAAGGTAGCACAGCAAACACGGGGTTTAAGACCCTGAATATCCCTCTGCTGCTGCTGGTATGTGATCTAGAGAAGCTGCCATCTCAGCAGGACACACCGTTGCTGTTTTAGCACAACAAAGCTCTTGGAGATGTCCCCACTTGCTCAGAATTTACTCTCCCCTCTATGCACCACACCACTCTCCCCCAGCCATGCAGAGGAACCCCCCTGCACACAATCAGGAACTACTGCCCCGTTACAAATCTCCAGTTTTGTACACTCAATAGATCTTGAAAACAATTTTAAGCTGATTTGTCCAGGCAGCTAATCCTAGTCTTTAGGAATAAATTCCAAAACAGCTCAGGTAATCTAAGAGATGTGGACATATGAGCAATCAAAGCCCTACTAAAAACATCAAACAGCAATTCACTGCTGAAGCAGCAGGTGACCATCATTTTTTTCAGTAACCATCATGCTAATAAAATAGAGTGCTAAATACTAGCCAAGCACAGCAACAAAATACACCTGTTCACATACTTTTATCCCAAATTCACTTCAGTCAGCCAGAGGGCTTCCAGTGACTTCACTGGCTTTGGGCCACGTGTTGTTTTCTTTTTTAAGTCTGTTGGAAAAGAGAAAGCTCTTTTTGCTTTTATTTTTTTCCATTTTATCATATAATACAATTTATACTACACTTGATAAACATTTTTAATGACACATGAGTAGTAGGTGGTGTAGTCTTTCCTAAAAAAAGAAAGGAAACAAGGATCTCACACCCAGAGCTGCTGGAGCACTGAGGTTTCCCACTGAATAACTATTTAGGTCACAAGAATTACAGACAGGGAATTTAAGCATGGATTAATAAAAAAAGCAATTTCCACTATCAGTGTTTTTCATTATGTTTGATAATCCTTTGCTTTTTATGAGCTATAGCTACCCTCACCCTCAGGTCAATGCCCAATGGTTTACATAAGGCCTACAAATGATAATAAATTGGGGTTGCCATTTTCTGATCTGTGTTTAGTCCTAGAGCAATCTGTTATGTGGCAGTCCCAGGTTTGATACCATATCAGATTCAGTTTATTTCACAAATTTTGCAACTTGTTGTGCAGAAACAGGACCAGGAGCAGCATTTTGAGGGCTTTGTTTTGTTTCAGTCTTTAAATAAAGAATTATCCTTTATGTGGCAAAGATATGCAAAAGGTTTGTAGATATAATTATTCTTGATGGGAATATGGGTGATGATGGTGGTGCTGGCTGGATGGCTGGAACAGATGCTCTTGAAGGTCTCTTCCAACCTTGATGATTCTGTGAAACATGGAACCTTTTTTTAATCTGTGCAGCCTGCAATTATAAATAAGAACATTTATTTATTTCCAGCATGTAAAAAGTGTACAATGTACGCATTTCATATTTTCCATATCTAAGTCCAAAGAACAGAAATCTGATTTCTTAGCAACTTCTTGGTGTTTCTAAGTATGTTTCCATCCCATGGTAACAACTAAATAGCTTCTGGACATTTGGAGGAGCCAGACTGACCCCACACTATGTATTTTCAGATTGAAAATTTGAGTTTTCCTCCCAAACCTTTCCTTTTCTTCCTCTGTCTTTTCCAGGAAAGGATAAACTTTCAGCAGCAGATGTTTAGTAAAGGTCACTACATTTCTAAATATGACAGAATCATCCAATAAAGGATGAAATTCAATACTAAGTTTTTCCTGACAAAATATAACTAATTACTAGTGTTCCTTGCCTAAGGTCACATTAAATTATATTTTTAAATTATTGCAAATCTAAATAAAGCAAAGATGTGCAAAAGTTTTGTACAAGGGATTGTCAATCAAAGCCATATTTATCTAAGAGGAAGCCTAAAACTTGCTGGTAACAGCTGGTGTGGGAGGATTTAAGTTCAAGTTTGAAATTTATGGTAACTGGCCATCCCTAAATGTTTATAAATTGGCATATTTGAGTGATTATGCCCAACTGGTGGATTTCTTTCCAGACAACTCATTAGCAACAGCAACAGGCCTTTGCAAGGACAGGGAGACATTTCCATTCACAGGATTTTTATAACACTTGATTGGCACTTCTGGACAATACAGCACCATAAATATGTAAATATGAACGCATTTATTTTTCCGTCATAATGGTGCAGAAACAGGACTTCCATGGATGTCTTTTCCAATATCTGCATAAAGTAAGGCAGTGGATTTCTAGCATACAAAAATACCATGTGCTACAGTTTAGAAAACAGAAGAGGAGTGTATAAGACAGAGAGAGGAGAAGCTTCTTTATTAACATATTAGTACTCATATCTGCAGCTCATTAGCATTCTCATCCCTTGGGAAAACCACATTCCTGGGGGTTTTAATTGCCGTGGGAGATTTAATCACTGTCAGACTGAAACTCCTCATCCAAAAAACTTAGAACTCCAGTACAAAAAAAGCTCTTAAAATGTATGGAGATACTCTGCAAATTGATTGAGTGTTTCTCAATTAGAAAAAAAAAAAATTATACAATGCCATTAAATGCTGAGCTGCAGTGTAAATCTCTTGATTCCAGACACTTGTTACTATGATGGGAACAGAATAAAATTTTTCCTTCACAGTGATGATTCCCAAGGAGTTTCTTCAGTGAAATGAAAGCATGGAACCCAGGCAGGCACAAAGGAACAAGGTCTCAATCATGTGAACCATCGCAGGTGACTGGAATTGTCTACCAGACAAAGTTGTTGAGGCAAAAACATCGGGGTCATTAAAAATCATGATAGCATCTTGTGCTTAATGGAGTACTACAGAAAAAGGAAATGAGCCTTGAGAAGCTGAATGCCCTTTACTCAATCCCCAAACATTATTACTTCTTGTCCTTATGTTCTAAATTAATATCTTGTTTTCCAAGCAGTGTAGCATTTCCATTACAATCACATGCCACTTTGGTTTAGCAGAATTATTAACCAAGCTATTTACATCAATTCCCAAGCAACCCATTCTCCCAGGCTGGCTGCTGATTCCCCGTCTGAAAGGTCTTGTCCTAAGGACCCTGTCGGGAACAGCCAGGAGGTGCCACCAGAACCCCAAGCAGCACCCCCAGGATAATGGCACACCAGAACAGGGGGTGGCTGCACACTTGGTTTAGCTCTGTGATTTTCAGCTCACCACAAACCAGTACCTGGAGCCACACAGCACAGCCACGCTCTGCACAGAGTAGAAATAAGCATCAGCTCTGAGGTGGAATGAGACAAGGAGCTGGCAGGGTCTGTGCAGCCCTGCAGGTGATGCCTAAA